>VYZS01026565.1:0-23696 GCA_013400695.1 Neodrepanis coruscans | reverse complement strand
TTAGCTTCAACCTACAACATAAGTGATCATACCTGAATGACAGAAGGGCATGGCATTGAGCACAATAGAATGATGAGGCTTTGATTTGTTTCTAGATACAAGTAAAAAGTTGGCTTGTTTATGGGCACAGTCTGATGAATCAATGAATTGACTAGGATTCAAGGAATGTGAGTTTTATTAGTGGCTTTTCCAGTATCAAGTACAATAACCTTGGCAGATGAATTGACCTTTTTTTTATAGATTGAAAAACTGAGTCTTGGAGAAGCATGTGATAATTACATTCTCTCTGTAAATTATAAAATAAATTTGAGCTACATAATTTTAATTTATTTTATAAATATTTATTGTTGATATTGCCATAGCATTTCCATTTCAATTTATTCCAGACAATTTATAATGCAAAGATTTAAAACAGCTCTATTTCAGAGATTCTTCTTGTGCTTTGTGGTGGCAGAGATCCCTTTCTTCTTTCCACCCTCTCTCTATCTATTCACTACTACTACTCAGCCTCCCCCTAAAAAATTAGGATTGAGGTGACATTTAGTTCTGATCCTTACAGCTTCCAAGGGCTACACCAGCTTTTATTTTCACCTGTGGCCAGGATGCTTTCATTTGTGTGTGTATGTTTCTACCATCAGAGGCCTCTTTTTTTTTTATGAAGTGACATCTGCAGGGCATGAGATTTATGGCAATGTGTCCATTCATTATATATCAGTGTTACTCTGTGAGTTCCCTGCATCTCTATCAGAGGAGGAACAGCTTCTCAGAGCAAGCTCACAGTAGTATCTTTGAACATATATTCGCTATTAAGTGAGATGAGGAAGTCATTTAGTTTTCCTTCCATTTGGAGGTTAAAATGGAGCACTTGTCTAAAAACAGATTGTGGTAAATTGGAGGTTTATTTGAACAATATGTCAACATTACTAACTTGAAAATATATATTAAATTGATAAGTTTTCTTCAATTGCCTCATCTTGAAAGCTATTCTCAACAAACAGTTCAAAACTGATTTAATCTGCTTGAAAATGAAGAAGTCAGATATAGTCAGCAGTAACTATGTAATATATTTGGCCCTGTTCAGAAGTAATGACAAATTTTAAAAAATTGTACATATGTAGATGCTAGGGTTATCCTGCAAATGTGCTAATGTTGGCCCAAAATTTAGGCATAGACAACACAGTAGGTTGTCAAAGGGTCAGCTTTTAGATGTGACCATGTTGTAACACATTGTGTGACGATGATCCTGGGCCACACAGTCACTTGTCTGCACTGACAGATATATAAGATGGCAATGTGAATGCTTCATGTGTGAAATGCATTACACAAATATCCGAGACTTTGCTTTTAAACATTATTTTGAAGATTTTAATGATGTATATGCCAAGAAAGCCAATTTTCTTTAGCTTTCTACATAATCATAGACATTTCAGCAGCATTCACTCAGCACTACATGTATGTGTGCTATCCTTTCCGACTGAAGAGCTAAAATTAGGGGCTTTCTAGACTATCCTATTGCAAAGGCGAATCTAGGAATTTCTAGAGAAACTGAGCTGCTTTGACACATGTTTAACTGTGTTAAATCTAACTTTCTTCAACACAGCACATAAGCAGACAGTTTCACCATTTGGAGCTTTAAAACTTTTTCAATAAATAGCCCATTTTAAGAATTCACTTGCTCTTGACCAAAATGGGTCAGCAAATGAGCTTTCCTTCCAGGTGGAACTCTGGGTGGAGACTCATCCATACCAGAACTTACTAGTGGAGTTCTTTTTTAGGAAGTGCTGCCATACTAGGAATTGATGATCTTCCTGACCTAGTCCATCATTTCAGTTGTTTATAGACCGTGAAAGAAACATAACATTTTTACATCTTCCAAACTACTCACTGTCATAGTTTCCAGTGACTGTATCCAGAAGGATCAGCATCCAGAAGTGATACTTTTTGACAAAATGAATGTAGGATATCACAGTTCTAGGCAACCACCAGCTATCTGACAAAGAAACCCCGCAGAAGTACCAGTCTTTGCCCTTGTACTTGAAAAGACAGATAAAAAATAGCAAGTTTTGATGTACATGAGTACTGTGCTCTGAGTAGCTTTGAAAGTACTTGATTAATTGCTTTTCTGTTATTTTACATATTGAATTTATTATTGAGTCTGCACCCTGTTGTTAAAAAGACAGCTTTATTGTTATACAAATTAATTAGAGTATGGCAGTGTGACGAGAATGGAGTGAGAGACGACACTCAATGCGAGTGATACACCTCTAACTTTATTCCAGGATACAGACACAGTTAAAGTTTTCAGCAGGGTTCACGCGGCATCACCTTATTGGCTATAGTAGCTTGTTTATGCTTATAGGTTACATGCTGATTGGTTACTTACAGCAAAGCGGGCTATCACTTTTTTCTCAGCCTTGTTGTTACATGTAACAGCTACTCCTTTGTTTCTCACAGATCTTGGTTCTGCAGAAGTTGTTTACTAAGTTTTTCAAGGACAGGTGAAAGTTGCAAGTCACTCTCCCTGGCAGTGTGACAGACTGTTACTTGCAGCTTAAAGATCACCCTCCTTCTAAAGGCCTGGTTGACCAGTGGCTCAAACGAGCCATGTCCCCCCTCCCTGAGCCACTCTTCAACAGCAGTGAATCTAGCTGAGATTCCTAAGCACTTGGGCAAAGAATTCTAGTGATGGTACAGCATATAGTCCTGGTTTGTCAAATAAGCTACAGACATTCTTCTTTAGTGGAAGAGACTGCAACCTGTTTCCTTTATAATTCATGATTGTGCAGAGCACATGGTATGAGTAACTTTCATTACTGCAGCTGAAGGGTATGGCGGTTCTGAGGTATAAAACTGTGATTGACATTGAGAGACAGTAGTTTGTACAGAGGAATTTGGATACTATTTTAAAACATGACATTTTTTTTAAAATTTTTTTTGAGGAAAAAATAGCTTAGTCAGTGAAAGGCTTTCATTGGGCTCATAGAGTAGAATCACTGAATGTATATCTGGCCTTATAATGCGCAGAACGCGTTTAGGGTGCCTAAACTGTTTAGAGGTTATAGGTGGATAAACAAAAGAAAATTCTTCAAAATGCCTTTAGATTTTTGTAGTACTGTATTTGAGGAGAACAAGTATGCTTAGAAGTCTTAAGAACCTGTGATCAAAATGTCAATTGAAAAGAATTCACTGAAATTGAAGGACCTTCCTTACTTAAGACTGCTTGGGATCTAGAAAGCACAAAATTTGTACTTGAATTAGCTTTTAAAAAACATGTGACACATCACAGACAATTTTCCAGTTCTGCTTATCAGGGTGTTGTGTTTCCATAAACCCATAAGCCATAAACACAGAGAATTATATTCACCTCTCCTTCCCATATGAGAATATCTTTTCAGCTTACCAGTTATTTTTCGCACTAGGAGGTTGGTGCTCATCTTCAGTTCTTTCTAGTTAGTCGGTGTGATACTTCAGTTTGTGTTGTCCTGTTTATGTGGCAGCTTTTCATTCAAGATCCCAGTGATTATCACTTTGTACAAATCAGGCAACCTCTGCTCTACAGACAAATTGCATTTGAGCAGTTCCACTCTCCTGAACTGTGAAATATGAAGGAACTGGGTGGCATGAAGCCATTTAGTGGCATTTATTCTGTCATTGCTTTGTAGTAATTGCTGCTCTGTAGCCAAGGATTCCTTCTATGCTAAAAGTACAGAGGGAAACTGAGATAGAAACAACTGCTATGTCTACTTATTTTCCTCTCTTAGGATTTCTTGTTGATAGCTTCATGCTACATATCCCATGAAAATAAAGACAGATTTGTATCTCAGAGCTTATTATGCTCCTTCTGCACAAATTGGGAAATCCTTGTACATTCACTAAAATTTTGGTGTCCGCCTTTCTCAGTGTTCTGGAAGTTGGTACCTAAATTTACATGCACAAATGGGTGAAGTAAATTACCAGTGCAAGCAGGACTGTATCCAAGCCTTTTTAACTTTACACTTGACATAGAAGATAGCTATGGTGAATGTAAACTTATTTTGTGACATAAAGAGATGGAGAAAGAAGGCTCATCTCATAGTACATGCCTTAATAAAAATCATTTATGAATGTGTTTTCTTCCCAAGCAGCAGAGCTATAGCTAGAGACCTTCTGATTAAAAGCCTTCATCCTGCCATTCCTAGTATTATAATAAATCATAGAACATTGTTTATATGACTCCTTGTGTTTCCTGTCATGTAGATATTTTTCATCACTTAATAGTGAGTATGTGTTAAAGTTTTCTATGCGTGTTTGTGGCATTTTGTATGTTTAAACTTTGCAAATGCAGGATGGGGATGATTATGTATTTTGTCTGAGGGAAATGAAGTTCATCTTTGGGATATTTTTTGGTTTGTTTTCTCTGCTTATACAACTGCCTTTTGCTGTTCTAGGAAAAGGTGGAAACCTCTCATCAGATAAAATTTCTGCCTTGCATTCTTGGATTAATAATGCAAAGAGAAGATACATGTCAAGTGTATTGGGTTTGTGTGCCAAAGTTTTATAAACAGGGTTACAGGGATGGCGTCTGTGAAAAGGTGCCGAAAGCTTTCCCCATGTTTGACAGTGGAGAAGGACCCACCACTGGCCAAGGCTGAGCCTATCAGTCACAGTGGTAGTGCCTCTGGGTTAACAGATTTAAGTAACGGAAAAACAACTCTGCAGATACCAAGGTCAGTGGAGAAGAAGGGGGAGGAGGTGCTCCAGGCATGGGAGCAGAGATTCCCCTGCAGCCTGTGGTGCAGACCATGGTGAGGCAGCTGTTTTCCTGCAGCCCATGGGCCCGTGGGATCCACAGTGGAGCAGAGATCCACGTACAGCCTTTGAAGGACTCCATACTGGACAGGTGGATGCCAGAAGGAGGCTGTGACCCAATGTGAAGCTTGCACTGGAACAGGCTCCTGGCAGGACCTGTGGCCCCATGGAGAGAGGAGCCCACACTGGAGCAGGTTTGCTGTCAAGACTTGTGACCCTGTGAGCCTATTCCTGAAGGACTGCACCCTGTGGAAGGGACCCCCACTGGAGCTGTGGGGCANCCCTGTGAGCCTATTCCTGAAGGACTGCACCCTGTGGAAGGGACCCACACTGGAGCTGTGGGTCATGAAGAACTGTGGAAGGACTCTTGTTGGAAAAGTTGGTGAAGAACTGTCTCCCATGGAAGGGACCCCATGCTGGAGCACGGGAAGAGTGTTTGGGGTCCTCTGCCTGAGGAGAAGGAGCTGCAGAAACAACCTGTGATAAACTGACTACAGCTCCCCTTTCCTGTCCCCCTGTGCTGCAAGGGCGAGGAGGTAAAGAATTCAGGAGCAAAGTTGAGCAGGGGAAGAACATTATGCTTTATTTCTCATTATTGGATTCTGATTTTGGTGGGTAGTGGATTAAGCTAATATTCCCAGGTCAAGTCTGTTTTGCCCATGACAGTAAAAGGTGAGTGATCTCTCCCTGCTCTTATCCAAACCCATAAGCCTTTCCTTAAGTTTTCTCTCCCCTGCCCAGCTGAGGAGGGGAATGACAGAGTGGCTTTGGTGGGCACCTAGAGTCCAGCCAGTGCCAACCCACCACATTCAAGTCGGATGAAGAATATCAAGATGATGGAAAATACTGATACAGTGCAAGGCAGAGCTGGTTTGCTGAAGCAACAAGACAAAAGGGAGTTGGTTTAGCAATAACTCCATACCTCAAATCATTTGTGTATTAAAAGGATTTCTTTTTAAAAACTTCAAAGGCAAAGACACAGGGAGTTACATTTTCTGTTTTAAATTACTAACTCCATTAGTGATTGGATGGATGGATGGATGGATGGATGGATAACTGCATTTGGTTAACTAGTCTGAGTTACTTGAAGAGCTGGTTGAGAAGATCTCTCTAAATGAGTAATAGGGAAAGTATAAGAAAGATAGATAGTTTTGAAAGAGTATACAAAATTCTAATCTTTCTTCCTCCTCTTATTTGGGAAATGAATTGTAGGCAACTGGTAAGAAGTCCTAGCTGAAAAGTAACAGAGGATTATCAGAGTTGATTCCCTTCAGAATGGGAAGCAAACCAGAAAACTTTTAACTGCTCTTACAGGAAGGAGAAAGGCAAACGTCTGATTAACATTTTGCTTCAGCCTTCAATTACATTAGTATGTTAGTTAGAAAAAACTGACTACTCTTCAGTGTAATGGAATGTTGAAATGAATGCTCAATACTCTTGTAAGCATCCCCTATCCACGTTGCTTTCACTCTTCTTTCCTTAGTAGCTTCTGGAAAAAATGACTCAAGTTTGTGCAATAGTTTTATTTTTCTTCACAGCTTCTGCTCTTCTTCTTATTGTGTTCAAAATAAGTTGTGAAGGGTTTAAACTTAATACAATGAAATAAGAACGCCTAAATGCCAGAGGGAGGGTTCTGATACAATGAGTGAATGAAAGAATGAATGAAAGAATGAATGAACGCATGCTTGTGCTCCTCATTGAAAATAATCTCAAAGCTCTAAAAAAGGGACAGTTGAAAATCTAGTTGTTTAAATTCATGACTCCCAAAGAGAAACTTGTGTGTTTCATAAATAAGGATTTGTTACGGAACAGCCCAACTGTGTTTGTGAAATGTTTCTGACGTTCTTGAGAATTTAATTCTACATTGTGACCTTCCTTTTCTCTAGCATTTGAAAAAGAAACAAAAAGGTATATGGGCAAACCAGCAGCATGTCTAGGAGAGATCCACAGAGACTATTAGGCCCACAGTTAGTGGTTCGCAATTCTTCCAAATGAATAGTACTCCCCATGTGGAATACATTTAAAAAGCACAATCTGATTTTAGTAAACGTGCAGCAGCACTTGTGTGTAGCAGGAAAGGTTGTATTGTGTTGTGAGATTAGAATTAGGATCATCTTGAATTCTGATGTTTTCAAAGCTACTCAATTGCCTTCATTAACTCTTTCCTTTTCCAATTGCTTCTGCAGCAGCAGTAGGAACATGACAGAGACTCTCTTAGTTTTTGCTGGTGCAAGTAGTAACCTGATTCTGTCCTTAATCACCAAGATGTTTTGTTGTTGCAGTTTGTGTGTTTTAATAAAAATCTGTTATAATAAGCAATATACTCTCTACAATTCTGGTTTCATTTCTTGTCAGTCCCTTCCTAGGAACAGAGAGGAGGTTGAGGAAGAAGGGTTTAAGTGCACGTGCAGTCATCCAGCAGCACATAAGGTGCTTCCAGCTGCAACAGATATGCCTTACACCTGCTAAGCCCTTGCTAGCAAGCTGGTCTGGTTGAAAAGCAGGCAAAAGTACAGTTTAAACACACTGTAATTTCAATTTTAAGTAATCTCAGTTTTTGGAAGATGTTTGCTAAGTCAATGTCATGATCAAACTGAGCATCCTCTCTTTGCAAAGCAAAAATCTGGTATTCGAACTTTTGACATGAAAGACAAAAACCATTATCAACATAAATGCTTCACATATTCTACATTTGGAAGCTATGTGGATTCTATATGTACATCTTCATAAATGTATGCCTACATGTCCACCTCTCTTTTCCCAGAAGAGTGAGGGGAGAAGTGTTCTTCACCCGAGCATTTTTTTTCCTATTAAAGTGATTGAAAAAGAATGGTAAAAGTTGCGTAGCAAACACCACACTTTTGCATACAGCTGTAGAAGATACCATCAGCAAATCACTTACCTGATGGAAGGAGACAGGAAAATGGACGAGATTATATATGGGTAGATATGAGAGAATAACAAGGAAAGGTGTAGGGAAGCACTTGCAAGTGAAATGATCAGAATGAATGTATTATTTTTGAAGAAAACATCTGTCATACAGTTTCACAATTCTGACATCTTTATATTTCAACCTGTTCTTAATTCCTCACAGTGAAAGAGAAGCTTCTTATTAGATGGAGGGACTTTTAACGGATGCCTGTCTTTTGTGAAAGCAGCCTGTGGTGGATATATAGTTATAGCAGACTCATTCGATTCAGTAGATCTACCATCTGACCAGCTGCCAGAAGTTGAACTATTCAGTCACAGGGAAAGGCTTGTAATCAATTTAGAAAAGCATATAGTTGGGCAGAGAGAGAAGTGTTTAAGTTCTAAATTTTAGATGGTGATTTGAAGGACACAGAGACAATTCACATGAAAGGAATTGATTTTGTTTTCCTCTTCTAAACCTAAGTGAGCTGAGTTTAACACTGAAAGATTTTCTGTGAGATGTTCACGCAGCTCTGGTGGTGATATTATCTTGGCTTTGGTTCTGAATTTTGTTCTAAATTTAGGATTCTTCTTTGCATCTCTCTTGGAAATGTAGTTGTTCCCTTCCCTGCTTGGTGTCAAAAACAGTCTGCCTCCCTTTTAGCATTATTTCTGAACTCAGTGCTTGCAATGTCTGAATTGCTTTATATCATCCATGACTATCATCATGTTGTGGACATACGTTATTTTTTGCTTTCACAGAAGCAATTTACAAGAAATGAATAGATGTTGGCAGTTCTGGGCAACCAGAGAAAAGTTGTATCACAACAGACTTAGAATCAAAGAAATGTTGTTACTGCCTCCTCCTACATTTCCAAAACTATTTTGTTCAAGTTATCCCCGTTTCCTGTATGTTCTTGGCCAAAAGTAAACAAAAATAAAATAGGAAACTGTCAGGAGGTCATGCCTGAAGGACAGATTATTATTATTTTTTTAATTTACTCTGTTCATCAGGTCTTATGTTAACATGTTGCTACAGGTTTACATGTGGCTGCATCAGCACCACTAGCATTCCTATTGTGTGAAATTACTTGCCTGCCATCAAAAATTATGAAAAGCAGGCAGCACACAATAAATCAGCCAGAGTGTCTACAGATGTTTTTAATCTGATTCTGTTATTTACACAGTGTCATAGATAAGCATGTTATCTTAGAGATATATAAAACATGAGAGTTTTTTGTCCTAACAGGCTTACAACATGCAAGATTGTAAATTAAGTCCTATAAAGATTTCTGGGCATCCTGTTCAGTGCCCAGTGTGTGTAGTTTACAAAAGCAATATGGAATATCCCTGCTTCTCACTAGCTGCATGTGTAAGGGTGAGAAACACAGGTAAGTGATGCACAGTTGACAGTGAGTGAGAGAACTGGTAATGGATCTTCAGGGTCTATAATAGAGAATTCAGTATATGAACAGAGTTGGGGTTTGGTTTTGTACAGTTAGTTGCTGTGGAGGAGTTCAAAACCATGCCTAATTTTACATAAATAGTTTCAGCTATGTATGTGTGTGTCTTCCTGTGGAGCACTGCAGGGTGAATTTAAGAACTGTGGAGCAGAAGAGAGACAACTGAATAATTTCTTTACTAATGGAGTGAGATGACCATTTCAGAAGCCTTTTCACGTATATGTTTTAAGGTCACAAAGTTATTAACCAATGACATACTTTGCTAGCATTTTACCACTACTGTTCTGGTAGAATCCATACCTTCAGAATATGTCTGATGGAGATTTGTGCATTTTGCATTGTAGTCTTCCTTCTTTGTGCCACGAAATATTGACTGGAAAATCCGTGAAATTTATTCTTCCTTTAATACAAAGCAAGTTATATGTTAGGAGTACATTCTGAGAACCAGTTTTATGGCCACTACTACTTAGTTAAGAAGTTCTTGACTCCTGTTCAAGAACTTAAGAAGTTCTTGACAGATAATTTTTCTAGTTCAGAATTCTGAACCTAGGAATAGCGTGTATTGACCTCATTAGCTTGCTTCAGGCACAATTCCCATTTCTCCACACTACTTGGGGGTGATTTATGTTCTTCGATGTCTCCATATGATATAGACCTTGATTTTTTTTCAGTTTATTTTTGATTTGTGGGGTCATACAAAATAGTTGCCTGATATCTTTATACGTCTCCCCCTGCTTCAGTTTTATAAAGCTGTTTTTTTCTCCCATGATATTCCTCATTTTCAAGATTTGAAAACAACTGTAGGACAGAGTGAAATAGCAAAAAATCTGGAAGTTGACAGCTCAGAAAAGAGTTAAGTAGGATTTTTTCTTGCTATAAAATTATTGGGCAGAAGCCAGGTGCATGCGAGCTAGAAAAAAGGAATTACAGAAGTTGTTTCTTTGTGTATTGTAGTCTGGGGGAGAAAAGATCAGTGGTGCTAAAACAGGGTATGATTCCAGGGAGAGAGCCTTCTATGAGAGCTTTCTGGGAGAGTGGGAACGAGGAGAGAAGATGGCCAGAAGAATGTGTGTGAAACATGTTTGTTTTAGGTAGTTCAGACTGCTTCTTAAAAAAATTAAACTAAGTTAATTAGCTAATTAGTTAATTAGTTAATAACATGTAAATGCTGCTCTAATTTGCTGAATTGCTTCCTATCTTTGGGCTAGTTAATTTCAAATTAGCCAGTTCCAGGCTGAGATTGCCAAGTTTCTAGTCTTTGACTGAGAAACTGAGTTAATGGCCTCATACCTATTTAAAGCACCTCTGTGCTTCCCATCTGAAACTCAGCATACTTCCGATGTTCATTTTCTTATTTCACATTGCAATAGGCACAGTGTCAAGTGGCAGGGATACTCAGAGATGTGGAATAGCTTCCTCAAAAACCCCAGCTGGTTAACCTGGCCTCCTTAAGACTGGGGAAAATGAGACTGTGAAGAGGATATGACAGAAGACTGTAAAATCCTGAATGGAAAAGGTGACTAAGGACAAAGTAACCACACTTTTTTGTAATGCAAAGATTGGGAGTGGTAGGCTGGAAATGTACAAGAAGGAAGATAATTCTGGGGAACCTGTTGCTATGTGGTAGTTACCCTTCGGTAGGCTTGGGCCTTGAAGTGATGAAGCAAATGAAAGCTCACAAGGGCCTTTGGAAGGCAAAGATGTCCTCTATGGCTCAGAGTGCTTGAAAAACAGAGGGACATGCTCATGTTCACTTCATGCTTGCCCTGCTCTTGTGCTCGTTATCCAGATATCTGCCACTGGCTCTTGTCATAGAGAGTCTGGCTCAGTGTGGCCATTCATATGGAATAGCAGGTCATACGCAGTAAATATAATACAAAATAATCTCTTTGGGACAGTACAGATTTGTTTTGAATTCTCTTAAAGTGTGTAAATACTTTGAATGCTATTTGAGTTAGGTTGAATAGCAAAGTGGTTTTGCCTTTTTTTCTCAGAGATTTCCTGCTTTCAAGCTGAAAGTAATTGCTAAAATCTAAGGCTATTCAAGCAAAATTTCTTTGCTATAGAGGGTTATGTATGCAAATCTGCATGGTACACATACTTGATTTGGTGTTTCAAGCATGTATCCAAATATTTAGATGCTTGCAGAGATTCAAACAAGCTAATACCAAACTTCAACTATTGCTTCAACACACTGGATATGTATTTTGCCTAATTTGTGTCTAGTTCTAACAGTTGCAAGCTGGGTTGCCCTAACTGTAGAGTAGTTTCAGAAAAAGCTGTTGTAATCTTTTTTTGTTGTGGTGTTTTGTTGTTCCAGAAAACAACAAAGTTACTGTGAGAGTTCTGGGCTCCTTAGAAAGTTGGGGGTTTTTTTAAATCTTTTTGTTTGGCTTCACGTCTGTAAGTTTTGGGCATAAAATAGAGGCCATTGAATATGTCTTCACCTCTGGACCTAATTGTTTTGCTGACATAGATAATTTACTATAAACTGAAGTACTGTCCCTATGTGGATATTCTGAGATAAGACTCAGATAAAAGTTATTTCTGCAAATATAAATCATGATGGTAACACCAGGTAACTTTAGTCACTCAATTTCAGGGGTTACCTTTTTCTTTAGGGTGGTGGAAAGAAAGACGCCTGTAAGACTTTGAGCTGTGAACCATCTTTGAGAGGAGATTAAAATAGGACTGTACTGTAAGAAATGTCTCATCTTACTATCTGTGTATAAGCACTTCTGCAGGAGTATCGCAAAATCCTTCTTTCCTTTTAAAAATAAAGTCAGGATCCCAATGAGTAGGAAACTAGATGATAATGAAAATCTTAGTACAGTATAACTAAATTGTACACCATTGTAGCAGATTGCAGTTCTGCACCATAGTTCAGCTGATATTAGCATGTGGTGCACAGAATTCAAAATGTGTATAAAATAAGCAGTTCTTGTTTTTCTTGCGGGGAGAAGAGGAAGAAAACATCCCAAATACTTTCTTACCAGGTGCAGTAATCTTAAAGCATCTGAATCTAAAATAAAAACTTGTCCTTATTCCGGCCAGGCTTTCCATGAAAATTGTTTCTTTTCTTCTACCTTTTGCTATTAATATTGTTGCTGTTACTGTTTGTTTTCTTATCTTATTGCTGTTCCCAGTAAATTGTTCTTATCTTAACCTATGATCTTTGCACTTTGTGCCTCCAATTGGAGGGGGAGCGAGTGGCAATGTGGTTTTAGCAGGAGCACTGAATTGGAGAAGACCATTAATAGCCATGACAAAATTCTACAAGCCAATGAGAAGGGAGAGAAATTATGAAAGACACAGAACAAAATCTGAAGCACTAGGCAATCAGAATGGTGAAAATTGTATGTGTCCATGTTGTATGAATCTTTACAGATTGTTTCTGCTTCTGGAACTACAGAGAATGCCTTGACTAAAGCCAATAATAAAAGAGAAACATGGCTTCAGAAGGCATGTGATTCACCACCTACACGGGAAAGCTTGGTAGAGTAAAAAAAAAAAAAATTGAGAAAAAAAGATATTTCAACTGTATTTTGGAATAGGACATTCTGTTCTATGATACAGTGCAGTTCAATGTGCAGTGAAATCATGGCATCGTGATAATCCATGCTGGTATTTTGTCTGCTGCAGACTCCTTTCCATGTGGGGTAGAATTCAGAACAAGAAGCTCCTATAATTGTTTATGTGTGTTTAAACAAAACAAGTGACACATGCATTGTGGTTCATTGCTGTAAAGTAAGGAAAAAGCTTTTTTTTGCTGGGAGAGTGGGAGAAAAGTGAAGGAGCAATGAGATTCTCTGTGAGATGTGTGTCATTATATAAATATATCGTAGGATCAAGGTGTAACCTGCTGTGGGTGCATCTTCATTTTAATAGCATTTGTGGTAGCAATAGCATGCAGGCTTGTGGCAGGTGCACTTACCCTTCTTCCTATTATATATTTTGCATAAGACATTTTTAGCGTCAGTAGAGATAGTAGTTGTTTTCTACAATTTAATTAAAGTTTATTACATTTTTCTCCTCATTATGTACAGTCAGGTTAATTCTGAGGTTTGCTAACTGCAATCGCTTAGCCTGGCACCAAGGAAAAAAAACAGTAGTAAGCAGAAAAAGAAAAGAAGAAATTTAATCAGCTTCCAAGGTAAATGCTGTCTTCCATTAATTGAAACGATGAGAGCAATTAAATGCCCACATGTCCATAGACATTATAGAGTCTTGTCTGTCTCTACAATTCTTCCCTTTGGAAATACCAAAATTTATGCCGGACTTCTAGTAAGTGTGATAATTAGAATTGTTACTTCAAGAGACAATGTCTCATAGGTATAGATTATTAATTCTCCTGCCCCAAATGACCTCCCAAAGGGAACATGAAGTTGGAGGTGCATATCGATGATTGGAGGAGAAACACTTTTAAGTATGTTATTTAAAAAAAAAAATAAAAAGACATGAGAAATCCATAAGACATGACATTCATGTTGCTTATTGAGACAACTTTTTTCCCCAAAGTTTTCTGTTGTGGGGTGAAGCTAAAACTGGTCTGTTTTCCCTTTTCTCCCTCCCCAGCGAGTGGGGGGCAGGGCCGCCTGTTCCTGGGTCCTGGCAGGGGGCGGGGCCGCCCTGTCCCCAGGCCATGATGGGCGGGGCCGGGGCCGGTCCCCAGCATGTCTGCATTTCCCACCTGCAGCGTGGGTGCGGTGGTCCCCTCCCCCCATTGTATCCACACCGGGCGGTATGGCCATCCTTGGAGCTCGGTGCAGTTGCAGCTGCAGCAGCGCTGGCGGTGGCATGGCAGCGGCAGTGGCGGCGGCTCTCACCGGTGGCGGCACTGCGGGTGATGGCGGCCGGGGCACCGCCGGTGCCGTGACTGCCACGCGGCCAGCCCAGCACGGGAACCGCCGTGTGGCCAGCCCGGTGCATGCGGCCAGATCGGCACGGGTCAGGGTGGCCCGGAGGAAGAATTGGAAGTCCCCAGGACGCCATGCGGGGCTGTGGGGGGCCGGTGCACTTCTGGGCCGTCCCAGCGCTTCCATGCGCGGGCGGGGCCTTACTCGGGGCGGTGCCCAGGTGCTAATCAACCAATCGGAGAAAGGCCGGCCCCCTGGGGGCCATCAGCGCATGCGCCAAGAGGGGTCCCCTATAAAAAGGCGAGGGCGGATGCCATTTGCCTCTTTTCTGCACTGGACACGGTTGCAGCAGCATTGCTCCTCGTCTCCACGCTGAGACTAATTTCTGCGTATGGACAGATTAGCGATCTAGTGGCGACAGCCCCGTGTGGTATCCCTGGGGGATGGACTGGTTTTGGGGTCGCGTTTCTTGTGATATTCCTGGGGGGGTGGACTGTTTTTGGAGTCGCATTTCTATGCACTTTCCCACGCTGAGTCCTGCCCCTGCCCGTGGGCGGGCGGATTAGCGATTTCAGCAGCCATAGCCTGGTTTAAGACCACATCTTTCCATCAGCACTGACATTCCTTCCCGGGATTGGAGGCGGGCTCACGGTTTCTAACTGTCTGAGTGTTTTTCTTCAGAAAGCCGAGCGGAGGCTTGTGCTGCTGTAGGGTCCTCAGGTTGTCTACGGAACCCCCGGGAGAGCTGAGGTCGCGGGCCTTCTCTAATTATCCTGGAGTCTCTTCCGGAGCCCCCAACAGAAAACCAGCACTATCCCAGAGCTTTCCCATCCCAACACAGGGTCTGGGAGAGCTTAATTTGTCTGTTTTTGCACTTCATTGTCAGTTTTCTGTGTGTGTGAAATAAACTGTGTTACTTGTGTGTTTTCTTTTTGGGTGTGTGTGGCTTCTCTCGGACATCTTTTGTCAGTACCACGCTTCTTAGAGGTAAAACCACGACATTTTCACAAAACATTTGATATTATTTAGTATGTTTGCTAGCACAGACAAAGTTGCAAAATTAGATGCTTAAAAAGTGACCTACTGACCTCAAACTGTCATCAGTGTTTGTGTGCTGTTTTCACAAATTTTGATAAATTGTACTTTTGAACTTTGCATAAGTATTGTATGTTTGAAGTACATCACAGAGGAATGCTTCCTCCTTGTCAAATATAGTAGGGCGGCTTTAATCCATATCCTAATTTTAGGATACCCTTGCTCAAAAATGCACACAAATAAATCTAAGGAAAATTCACCAAGAGTGGTCTTCTTACACAGCATGATTATAGCTGTAATTAAGTAACAAATCACAGGAAAAATTTTCTGGTGTTTTATACAAGAAGTTACACTTAGCAGACTGACAATTTTCACACATTGCTGTTTGCTAATAATACTTTGTTCAATTTTTCGTTCAACAAAGCTGCATAAGAGACTGTGATGCTAATTCAACTTGAGTATTACTTGAATCATCAAAGCTGTTCTAAAACTAAACCAAGCTCAACAAATAGCTTAGTCTTGCCTATGTATGGAGCTGGGAGAGGTGAGAGTAAACCTATTCACCTAATTATGAAGCCATTGTTATTCTCTTGTGCAACTGCACGTTGGGATGGAAAGCTTTAATTCATTTGCTAAACTGTCCTTTCTTAGTTATGGGGGACAATGGGATGCATGCAAATCCCTTAAAGCAGGACGTGGCATGAATTATTTACCCAAAGAATAACTCTGGTTCTACATTCTACACACTGACAAAACTGCTAGTGCTGGGTATGGCTGCCTATGGTCCTGGTCATGCTCCTTCTGGCTGCTGGAAAAATGAACCCTTTCCTGGCTGGAACTAGGACACTTGGACAACTTCTCTGGTTGACAAAAGTAGCACAGTGTGGTTGACAAGCAGATAATTTGGCTATTGTAGATTTTTATTGCCATTCTAAAAATGTTTCATGTTTGTTTAATTTTACCAACATTAGTAATAAAATAATAAACCAAGGAAAAAACTATAACAAGTACTAAATGTACTTACAATATTATTGCATACATTTTGCCACTCAACTATCTGAGTGAGTATCACTCATTTTGCCACTTTGCTGTCAGAGACACCTGGCAAAAGATAACATGAAGGGAGACATCTATGTCACCTTATGCACTCTATCATAACTGTTGTGCTCAAATTACACGGGGATTTTTTTTCATAAACTTTTATATTATGATGTATGGATGGTTTTGAGAATGTTTTCTCAAAATATTATAGGATGGAGGAATAGGAGGAATTGTTCATGTCCCATTTTCTGGCTTGTGCCTTCAAAGTACAGATAAATGCTGCAGTAAGGAAAGACAAGGAATAAAAGGAATTTCGATTAACTAAATCAGATGATTAGACCCATTACTCAGGTATGTGAATTAATTGCCATTATAAAAATTGTGGAAGCAGTCACTCAGTCACACAGCAGCAGAACAAAAAGACTCTGGTTTCTTAGAGATTTGCCTGAGTAGTGGAGTGTTTTGGAAGATGAGAGATCCTTTTTTGCAGACGGGATGATATTGACACATCTTCTATGCATTTTTGGGTGTCTAGAAGGCTGGAACAATCTCTTGTGGTGTTAAAACTCCACACCCCACACTCCCACACCCCCCCACCCCCGTTTAAATACCTAATATCATAATGATTGATGAAAATCACTGTCTGAGGAAATTAGCCTATTGGTTCAGAAATTACTGGTGTGTGTGAGAGAGAAAGTATATAAGGATCATTTCTTTGGAATATATTCTTGGTATAAAAAGTTGTAAGGTAATGAAGATCAGTACTGGAATAATTATTTTTAGTGCACAAGAATTCCCTTTTTCTTCATCCCTTTATAATATAGGGGAGTTCAAAATTACTAAAGCTGTCTTGAGCCTATTTTTTTTGCTTTTGTTCTAGGTTTTGGTTCTGTTTGTTTGGGTTTTTTTGTTTGTTTGTCTTTTTTTCTTTTAATTGTAAAACACCGTTAAAATATATTGCTTCACATACACTGGAAGCTATAATAGTGTGACAATCCTATGTTTCCATACTTTTCATAAGGTTCAGCTCTACAGGCAATGTCTCAGGTTTGTGCAGCTGCTGCTGGATGTTTCAATCAGTACCTATTCTTCTGAGAGAAAGAATACAGGATGCAGGCGTACATCTCTAGATGTACTAAGGTAGAAAATGAAGCACATAGAGGAAGGAAGAGGAAGGAAGAAAACTACAGAGAAAATTAACTCCTAAGATGAAGGTAAATTACTTTCTTTTTCTAAGTGTCACATAGGCATTTATCCTTGCCTATTGTTTTGGAAAGCTTCTTCCTTACCATTCTTGAGCATTTTCCACTATTTTAGTAAATGCTCAAAGAATTGTAGCTGAAGTGTTCTACAGAATCAGTCCCATATCAGAAAAATAACTCTCTAAGTCAAATCATACCTTCCCTTCCAAATGTTTCCCAAAACATGTAGCTCTAAATTAAAATTGGTGCAAGGCACCATACAATGGGGAGAGGGAAGCCCAGGGAAATAACACCTCTCAATTTGCATAAAGTAAATTAATTAGCATAATGTGTAAGATAAGGAGGCGCAAGTTCTTTCCTTTGACACTGGAACCTCAGGATAGAAACCTCCTAAGGTGCAACTTTGTTTCAATTCATGATGAAAATTAAGTTCTCCCATTTGTTAGAAATTTATTACCTCCAAACTTGCATTAATATTTCACTAAAATAATAATGATTTATCTGGAATGGCAACAATTATGCCACAGAAAACCAATATCAGTAATACGAACAAGTGAATGAAGACATTCTTAACACTGCTGAAGTTAGTAGTCATGTAAGAATCTAATGTTAGCCAGTTCCAGTTTTTTCATCAAGCAAAAAAGGAGATATGCAGCTTTGTGTGTGAAGAGAATATAGAAACAGCCTAATTTATCTTGCATTAGGAAGATATGACTAGATATTGATTATGTCAGTCAATGCTAATGTTTTTGAGACTAACTACAAGCAAAAAGTGATAGTGCAGGGCCTTATTTGAAATCCAGTTTCCCTTGTTCCCCATTCCTTTGTAGAAAGGTATGCTGTTCTGTGAACATACACTAAGTTTACTTCAACAGTTGAATGCAGTGATTCACATTAGATGAACATCTAACAGGCTCCAGCATATTTCATCCATACATGATTCATAGGATTATATCCATTCTGGCTTTTGATAACGTGACATGTAAGGAGCACTCCTGTAAAATCCTCTTTACAGTTGCTGGAGAATAGCATGAACTGCTGCTTCCAGCCAGTCCCATGCCCTGACTGTCAGCTCTTCATTCCTTTAATCTCTAAACCCAGATTTTCCCAGCTTCTCTTAAGTGGCAGATGCCTCGAAGAAAAAGCTTTTCTTGGTGAAATTTCTAGTGGTAATTTGTAGTGACTTGTCTTGATTGAAAAGAGTTGAGGGAAATAATAGTTTCACCATTTTCTTCACTTTTTCAAATCTTAGCAAGGGAAATTTAAAGATGTCATGCACTAGATCAGTACTTGCTTTCTGATGCACATTAATATATAAGATATAGCATGTTCCCACCACATAGAAATAGATAACTGGGCAGTCTTGCTCCATTTTCTGACAAGACAGAAATTCAATAATTAAGTGCATGAGAATCAAAACTGTAATTATATATATGGGCTTTCTTCAAGCCCGGCCAAGTATGTGAGAGCCCATACTAATTCTGTTTCTGCTGTACATCTATTCTGTGTCTATATGCTATCTATTCCTTGTCGCCCAGATTTATCTGTTTGTTTCTTTTCGTAAAATTGACTCTGAATTCTTGCTACAGAGATTAGCAAATATACAAATCAGTGGAATTGCACATTACAGATTCATGCGGATGGCATTTTAAGTTTCTTTTTATTGAATATTTACATTTTGAAACAAAGTTGCTTTCTGTCATTGCTTATCATCATGATGATAAGCATCATCATCATGTCCCCATCTCGGATCAGTATAAACTGTTTTTTTTTTTTTTTTAACAAATCAAGATATCCATGCAAAATGAAAATCGGGAGACTGAAAATAAAAGCAGTGGGGAGTTCTTGACAGACAAATAGAAGAAAACATCTCTAGTTGGTTCAGGCTGTACCAGAAGAGGCAAAAACTCGGTATGCAGTGACAAGCAATCATTTGATTTTTTTCCCCACTGAAGAAATGGCCTATTCTAAAAGAGTACAGGCTCATGCCTCACAATTAAAAGAAAAGAATCTACTTTCATCCTCAGGTAATTATGCCTTGGTTGCTAGTCACATCTCTAATGTACTTTGGCGGAATCCTTAGTCTTGTCAACTTTCAAAACCCTTTAATATAGTATAAAAGCAGCTGATTGCTTCTGGCAGTAGGTAACTGAGTATTTGACCTACAGTATCTTTACTGTACTCTTTGCTTTAAAAAAGCTGATTTTCATTTAGGTGTTGAGAAATTCCAGATGCAGAGCTTTGACATGGTAAATGTCTTTAAAGAAAGAATTTCTCTAAGTTCAGGGTTTGGTTCCTTATTTCCATCTAACAAAGTGGGCAAGACTTTCTTGGAGATCCTCATATGTTTTTCAACTACTTTCGACGAGTAAGAAGAGCTGAGTAAACTCTTAATTGGAATTAATATTTCTGAAAGAGATGAAAAATGGATAATTTCTCCACAGGGGATTCAAAATACAGATTTTCATTTAAACAAAACTCTGTTTCAAGTATAATCACAGGAGGAGACAAGGCAACTTGGCAAACTCACTTGCCTGAAGCTGCCCATTGTGACAACTGTTTGTTCTCTGTCTTGGAATATTTGTAAAGCAAACAAATGACATGGAATACTCAGCTTGTAGAGTTTAAAGCTGTTTACAGGCATATGCCCAAGTTAGACCTTAAGAATACAAAGGACAGCAGGGGATCTCCTCTAGACTTTTTATTTCTCCCGTAACACCTGTTGCTAATACCATCAAGTTCATTCCTGGATAAATTGTTGTGGAAGAGGCAGTCTTTTGCAAACATGTTTTAATCAGGATCCTAGAAGCTCAGGCTGTCTTGGCAAAAAAAATAACCCATATGTGAGATATAGGCTTGGAAATAAGGTGGTTAGATGTCTAGGTGCTATGCAGTGGGTTTGGAGGAGTTTGCAATTACAAAACAGGAAAAAGGAGTTGAAATCCATGTTTAAAAAGATTTGTGTGATTTTTTAACTGTCTTTCAAATGTGTTTCAGTTGAATCTCATATTTCCCAATAGATACAGGGGTCTTGTTGCATGTATATAGACTTGCAGTTCAGGTTTTGTGTTATCACCAGTCTTGGTTTAAAGATTTATTTAAAGTATTATTTAAATTTGAAATCAAGAGACTCTCCACAAAACACAGAAAAATTAGCCAACTGCTCTTTTATTAAATAAATATATCAATTATAAATATGGGGAAAAAATGTGATAAAAGACAGAACACAAAGCAACAACTCGAGAACAGCAGGAACTTGCACTCAGAGAACACCTCTCCTGTTTGGGGCAGTTCTAACTCTGGCTGGCAGGAGGCACCAGCATCCCTTGGGAGACAAAGCGGGAGCTGTGACCCAGGGAGGGGGCCCGTGGCCACAACAATGGCAGCTGCGACAATGGCAGGGTCATCCAGGACCCTTCCACAGGCAGTGCAAGGGAAACTCTCACGGCTCCCTGAGGTGTAGGAAGGGGAAAAGAAACTCCTTAGCAGAGAGTGTCTGCCCAAGGGTCCGGAGTGGGTTCCGGCAGTGATGGCAGTCTGCAGGGAAGCAATACAGGCTCACAACATGGCATAGAGTTGATGCACTGATACTGGACAGCGGCACACACTGACCCGGAGTTGGGAGTGAGCCAGGACTTCCTGGGAGCCACGGTGAGGGTTATGCAAGACGGCAACTGGGTGGCAGAGCCCAGCATGGGCTCTTTGTCACGTGGCAAAAAGGACAGGCAAAAAGCATGGACCCCTATACAGGCGTGCATAGGGGAGGCACTCCACTTCACTGAGTCGGTCATGTGCCAGCAGCAGCCAACCCAAGTGAGGAGGGGGGTGTCTCTCCCTCAAGCACTTTTTGCATTACCCATTTCCCACAATGTCTTCCCTCCCCCACTGGCCCCCTGGAGCTGATCCCTGGGAGCAGGGAAGGAAGGTGTTCAGCGCCTAAACCTAGAGTTGTGTGGCACAGCCTGGATGGAGAAAAAATTCCATCAGAATTTAAATCCATTACACCACCAGAGATGAAGTTGCTGCAAACAGTGTTGGCAGATAACAGGGATGTAAAAGGGAGAAGGTTCCTTTTTGGCCGTTTAACCAAAATGAAGTAAAGCTGAGCAAATCTAATGAGGATAATTTCTCAGAAGACTTGTAGAATTTTTGTAT
The DNA here is from genome assembly GCA_013400695.1 of Neodrepanis coruscans. Taxonomy (NCBI): domain Eukaryota; kingdom Metazoa; phylum Chordata; class Aves; order Passeriformes; family Philepittidae; genus Neodrepanis; species Neodrepanis coruscans. The sequence goes on along the minus strand of VYZS01026565.1, from coordinate 2,246 downwards.
GATTTCTTGGGATTGTGTTAAAAGAAAAGCTCTCTTAAATCACTGTAGAGCATTCTGTGATTTTCTGTGTTTTCTGTGCAACTCATCACTACTAAAAGTTTTGCTAAAGAAATTATTTATTCTAATGTAAGGAACAGACAAAGCTCAGAGCCTTTTAAAAAATTAATGCTAACATTATGCCATGTTAGCATATACCTTATTTGTGGAATATAACTTGTATTTTGTTTTTGCACATGGTATACAGATTTTTTGTGAATTTGTCACACTAGTGAAGATGTACATCATTGCACACTTAGGTCCAGTGATTGGTGGCACTGCTTTGTTGTAGAGATCCTGGTGCTAACTCCATAGTAAAAAATCTGTGTTTTGTCAGCACTGGATGCATAAAGGTATCTTCTTTTAGATTGTGGAAACTCACCTTTTTATAGCTTAGTTTATCTCTCTCTGAATTGCATCTTCTTCAGCTTTGTATCCTGACTCCCATTGTATCAAATTGGTATGTCTCTTATAAGGTCCTGAACAATTCCATCCTTTTCTGGCTTACTGCTGATCTCTTTTACTACATAAACCTCTTCTGCTAGGAGATGTAAAATAAATCAGCCAGCTACTATGACTGGGCTCATAAAGCCCCTTTAAATAAATCTATTCACTACAAGATCTGCCTTAATCACCTGAATACTTTAATATAGTGTTAATTTGCAGCTATCTGCTTCTGTCATTGTCTTTTGCACAGGAAGGAGTGGAATGCCTTGCTTGGTATATACTTGCACTTAAATCCTGTCTTAGTTTGTTGGTGTTGTTTGGTCCCCAGACTTGTCACCAGCTTTAGTCCCAGGTGTTGTGTCCCCTGCACCAGTAAGTGGCTTTTGGGAAGGAAGTTCTTCTGCTTCATCATCTTCAATGCATTGTTTCATTGTATGAGCTGGGCTTGGATAACATATATTTTGTGGACTGGGGTTTTGAATTTGGTTTGCAATGCTATGAAATGCATGCCTAGTGGGGGACACATGTACATGTTTGTCTGTACCTGTTCTTTCTTAGTGGCTTTATATTTCAATACACAGTGCTGTTGTTGTCTCAGTTACACCTTTGCTCTTCTTGGGCTTAGTACTAAGTAATTGTAAGAATGGGGCTTGCAGTTGATATGAAGTCTACTCTTCCAAGTAGTTAATCGTGAAAAAAAAAATCAAGATGAGCAGCATTTAATCCACCATAATTCTTGAATGAGAGTACCTGCACAAGGATTTAGTGGTTTAAGTATTTTAATAGATTAATTTGGCTTGCTGAGTATATTTATGTAATCAAGCTTTCCAATATATGCTAGGAAATAATTTCCTTCCAATTTCAATACTGAACCTTTGTAACTTGAAGATGTTAATACTTTGTTTCTTCTGCTCTAAAGGCAGAAATAAATTCTGATACTATTGTTACTTCTCTACTCTCTCCCATATGGTATCCCTAGGCATCTGTATTTTAGTTGGCTAGAGATACAAATAAGGTCCAGCAATTTTGGTGGCCTCAAAATTCATCTTAATATTCCAAGTTTCTTTGAATTTATGTTACTTTATCAGAATGCCATAAGTCTATCACTCCAACACGTCAGTGGTAGTATAAGGGGCTTGGCTGTACCAAAAGATTACTTATAAAATTTCTTCCACTTCAGATGCTGTTAGCTAATTGATTACCCCTTGTTGTTGAACAGATATTCTCCCTGGTTTCTGGTGGTTATTTTCAATTAATGTTGACATGGCACAGATGCTAATGAGATATGAAAAATGAGATTTTTTTTTTTTTTTTTGCTTCTTGATGCCAGTGCCCAAGGTAATGATCAGTATGTTCTTAGGGGTTTAGCCAGTTGTTTTGCTGTGATTCAAGGGCCTCAGAAATGTATTTTTGAAACACAGTTCTGTAGCGAATATGTGCTAAGAACAATCTTCTTTCCTAGTGTTGGTGCAGGGAAAGGAAATGAGTGACAGTGGCTTATTCTACATATGTATTTACATGTAAGCTCTGAGAATCACAGAATCACAGAATTAACAAGGTTGAAAAAGACCATTGAGATCACCCAGTCCAACCTATCACCTAACAACATCCCATCATCTAAATCATGATACTAAGTACCTCATCCAATCTCTTAAAGAAACCACCTCCCAGGGCAGTCCATTCCAATGGGAAATCACTGTTTCTGTGAAAAAGGTTTTCCTAACATCTGGTCTAAACCTCCTTTGACACAGCTTAAGACTGTG
>VYZS01026564.1:0-22278 GCA_013400695.1 Neodrepanis coruscans | reverse complement strand
GAAAGGATTAAACACCTCTGCCTCATTTTTCACACTTGTCATCCTCCATCTATTTCATGGTGACCATTGGTGCCTAAAAAGGAGTTGGAGTCTTAAATCCTTCTGTAGATTTTGGCCCTCTGTTTTATTCCCAGACTTGTTCAGCTGACAAATCAACTCACCTTTCAGTGGAGAGTTCATGTTTCATAACTTGCAAAACATGTGCAGAGCACATATGTATCAAAAGTGCATCTTCACAGACTCAATATCTAGACAAGAAGGATGACAGCAAAAAATATTTTGGTCAGATAATTGAATATTTTTTTCTGCTTGTGTGCTAGGAAATGCAAAGCACCAGATTCTCTTGCTTATTCAACTGCAGACCAGGGAACTTTCCTTTTGAGAAGGTGAGGATAAATTAATTTGAATATTCTTTCTTTGGAGATACATTCCTTTCATCCGTCTATGCAATAAGCACATAACTCAAATTGGCCCCACTTTATTCAGAGTTCCTAGGTAGAGTTTCTGTTCATTGAATCTTTATCGCCCAAGACCTTAAGACCAACAAAATCAAAATAAGAACAAGAAAATCCCAAACCACTGTATATTAAAAAAAAAAAAAAAAAAAAAAGTGGTCAGGATTTGATCTTAAAAGGAGTAAAGATTAATTAAAAGTAAAAATAGTGATAATCCTCTTTAGAATTGCGTTTTGTTTCTGCAGGATATTTTTAAAAATTATGAATTATTTTAAGTTTTAAGAATGTCTTACCTAAAACATGTATGGAGCCAAAAGAGCATTCAAATTTTTGAGTTATATTTCTCAGCTTTTTTTTATCAAAGTCAATTCCAAAATATATGAAAGATTTACATCGTCCAAGATTATAAATTTTAAGAATATATAGGTCAGTCCCTGTCTTAGGGGAATTTTGCAGACATCTACCCATAAGACAAAATTTTCCAGAAGGGAACTTGCTACAATAACTTATTTACTATGAATAGAGGACACAAGACAAAGTAATGCTCACCCTGGGGGCATTAGTACAGTATTTTCTAGGTTACTTTGCAATTTTCAGTGCTTCCTGAAGCTTTTGCTATTACAATCCGTCTCCTTCAGAGAAAAAAAGTAATGTTGGAGATCTATTTTCTTCCACTAATAGCCCAGAACTCTTTTTAGATCTCAACAGCAACTGTGAAAGGCTGCTCTGGTTTCAAATTCAGTACAATTTTAAAAGAAAGGGAAGTGAAAAGGGACCCCTCAATCACAGATAGCTGCCCCACATACAAATAAAACAGACAGCAACAAGAAATGTTCTTCCCTGTATACCCTGAAGCTGCATCTAGCAGATCTTCTGGTAATCTCAGCATGAAGATTAGAAGCACTCATTGGCACTTCATTACTACCTATTTTTGTAATCAAAAGTCACTTGGTCACTCTAGAAACCACACAGCCTTCTACAGTGCCTTTCCTATTGCATGATGCTTTGTGGTAATAGGTAAAACAATGGGTCCACTTAGGAGTTCTGGGATGAAGTAGCTCAGTCGGTGTGGCAGTTAGCAGACCTTTGTTTTTAAGAAGCAGATTTCTTATCCTGATTTTACTAAACTGTGCTAGAATGACAAGAAGGTTTTTTTGGGTTTTTTAATACCAAAAGAGATATTTTCTAAAATAAACATAGTTGCAGACAGGAATCTGGGCTAGGTATGGTAGAACTACACAAGCAGACCGACTTACATCAAAGTCAGAGAACTGCTCCCAAAATGTATACACACCCATTATGCTTGAAAGTGCTGGACACTGGTTTCCATTTCAATATAAACCACAGCCAGGGTCTAATTTCCCTTTCTTCACATTTTAAATTTCCAAAACCAACTCAGCAAGTTCTCATCCTCCCCTGCACCTGGGGAGAAAAAAAAAACAAAAAGGCAAGAGAACCAGCCAAAAGGAACAGGTGTGTTACCGGGTCGCTAAATGACTTTGCTCCAATAGGACATTAAAAAGTTGACCTACTCCTACTGGAGTTGCCACTCCAGTTCTCACCGAGTTTCATGTTTCGGATGCTAAGCAGAGAATTAATACACTCTGATGGCAAAAATGATGACATAGACATGCTATCTAATTCTTTGTGAGAATCTGCCAGAATATTTTTTTTAATATATCTGGATGTCTCCACATTCATCTGTTCTTAGCCACCTAGTAGAGGAATCCTCTGACCAAATATGCTCTTTCTGAGTTCTTAAGCTTCTTAAGAATATCATAAAATAAGTATTAGAAGAAAGAACCATACTGTTTCTTTGTTGTTGTTTATTTAATTTCAGAATTTGCATTTTTTAAACATATGCATAAATTAAACAAAAATTCTAGTCCTACCTATAAAATTCCTGTATTCTACAGCTCTCAGACTTGTGTTCAATGTAGGAACTTTTGCTTTTCCGATTTGCAAGGATAATGCAAAGTACTTCTAAATCTCATCTTTTATTCCTCTAACATATAATAAAGAAGTCTATCCTGAGAGGATCCTCCACTGCTTTGTCTGCACAATATTGGCCATGCAATGAGTCTAAAAGGACAGACAAAATCATGGTCTCAGCACACTGATACTGTCTATAGCTGTGTATCTGAGCCTTCACAAAAAGTCTGTATCTGAACATCCTCTGTTCCAGTCAGACAAGAACAGAACTTTACTTCCTCACAGTGCAAATACACAGCAGTTCATGCTCAGAACATAGCAGAAACAAGCCCAGTAGGAAATATCTAGAGTTGGGTGCAGTCCTTTGTGTGTCTGTTCCATGACTCCAAAACAGACATAAACCAGATGTAGTTTGAAAGATAAACAATTACAGAAGTGGAGCAGTAAACTCATACCAACATATCTGCTGGTTTCATTCATCAGCTTTAACTCAGCATAGTATTCATGTAGTCACATCTTGGTTTAGGTTCAACAGCTCATCTGGCTTTCCCCTACTATATACCAGAATCCTCTGTAGAGTACTCAGATAGTGTAAAGTGTCTTAATGTGAGTTTACTTGTAGTCTCCAAAGATTTTAATGCATCTCCACTGTATCAAAGCAGATTATGCCAAAGGATGTCCATGATGTTAGGATATAAATTGACTATTGCACTTGCTAGCACCCCAGGCAAAAACTCAGCAATTTTTTCTTAATTTAATTAATTACCAATTAACATAAATTTTTATCAGTGATCCAGGTGTTAGGAAAAAAAAGAGAGAATATAAACTATTAAACACTTAAGCAAACATCTTTTTTTCTCCTTCCTCAGGCTCACTTTAAGTCAAACATTTATCCTCCTTACCTTTTAGACTCAATTTGCCTTATCCTTACTGTGGGATACACTCAGGCCATCCCAAATTACTGTGGTGAAGCAGTGGGTGGCCCTGGAAGTTGAATTATGTGCATAACAGCTGCTGCCTGTTGCTCTGTACTCGTCGGCTTCTTTCTGCTCCATTGTGCTTTTCACTGCTTTTCTTCAGCCACTCTAGTGCTTCTTACTGGTTTGCTAAGATCACCTCCTCCAAGCTCAAGAATGGTCCATTCTGAAATGAAGGAAACTAAGCAGAGGTGACCTGAGGCCTGTACGGATGAACAAGGATCTCTCGATCAATATCAAATAGAAAAAAAAAGTGTATACAAGAAGTCAAAGCAGGGAGAGATGACACAGAAGGAACACAATGACATTACTTTCTTGTTCAGAGCTGGGATTTGGAAAACCAGAGCCCACTTGGAGTTGATTCTGGTGAAAGACATGAAGGACAACAAGAAAAGGCTATGGGAAATGTGGGCCTGTTGCTGAATAGAGCAGCTGCTCTTTGGCAAAAGACATGGACAAGGAGGTGGTGCTCAAGGTCTTCTTCACTTTGGTCTTTATTGGTAAAAACAGTCTTCAGGAATTCCAGGCTTCTGAGATAAATAGGAAAGCATACTGCAAGGAAGACTTACCCTTGGAAGATGAGAATTAAGTCTAAACAAACTAAACAAACTGGACAAGCACAACTCCACAGCTCCTAATGGGATACGCTCATGAATGCAGAGGGATCTGTGCAGGTTCACTGGAAGGGTACTTGCAACTTATCTTCAACAGATCTCGGTGATCAGGGAAAGTTCCTCAGAACTGGAAGAAAGGACATTTTAATTCTATCATCTCTCTGTGTGACATAGATTTCCATGAATGTCTCTTCTCTTACCTGGGTCCAGAAAAACTTCTTTTTTGATTTTATTTAAAAGAATGCATGAGGCAGGCTGCATCATCTGTCACTCTTTAATCCTTATTGTAAATCTTTTTGTAAACCTTATCAAGTTTCCACTTTAATCATAGTGAGAGGAAAAGGAATAAGTGTTTATTTGGAAATCTATGTAAACTTTTCAGTAAAAATAAGATAATTAATCTTGAAAATAATATATGGAATTAAAATAGTTAAGAACTGAAGGAAATCACATTTGTTTTACATGAAACAAGCAAATGGGACAAGAAGACACTGCTTAATTATATAAGAATGCTATCAAGACCAACTGCCCATATTTAAAAGTGATAAACACTATAGAGTGAGATGAATTGCATATAATTACAAGCAATAAAATTCCACTGGAGCAATGCACAGTGTTGGTTTCATATCTGGAAAACAACCCTCTTCATTAGAGACAAATCTGCTAGAGCAGCAGACCTAACTCCACCCCAGTTTTCTGTAAGTATTCCAGTGTCAGACTAGGGAGAGTTTTGGGTTATGTATACCCAGGGTAAATTCCTGGCTGAAGGAAAACATATTCTTTTTATCCCTGTGGACTAGAAATACCACCTACATAATGTCCATATTGTTGGTCCTTGTTTCCTGATATTGCATACATCTTCCTATATAATCCCATTCATCAAGCTCTGTCTTAAAACCAGTTAGGTTCCTTGCCCCAGTCTCGTCATACACCACTAAAACTTTGCAGTACTGCCAGTTCTTTCAGTTTCTAACCCAGAGTTAGATTTTTTTCTGTGCAACATGGTCTTTGAGCTCAGATAGTTCCTTTCCCTGGTTTCCCTTACTCATCAAGGTGTACTTAGGGAGTGCAACTCCCACCTTTCTTTCACTGTTTCTTTCACCTTGCAAGACAGGACTCTCATCCCTTGGCCATTTTAATCATCCTCTCTGCACATGTTTTATTTAAATCCATCTTGCTGGAGAAAATTTACTAGGTGCCAGAAGTTAAATTCATAGTGATGCTTCAGACTCATCTCCAGGCTATGATAGAAACATCCTATCTGATAAATCTTAGGATGACATGTGCCTTGCTCAGGACTGATCTTGTCTGTGTTTCAGTCACCCTCTCTGCCTAATACCCTCAACTACTGTAGTATACACTCCATCCTGATTTCCAACAAGTGAACTCCTAGTTTTCAATCCAAATTTTTGCTATTTACCTCCAGGTGTGTAACTTCAGTACTTTGGTGATTCTAACACAGGACAGAGATCTAAATCACGTAATAGAGCAGAACCGTGCAGATGCTATGGTTCTCTCTTTCTTAAAAATGGTTAGCTCTTCCCCTTTTATGGAGAAAATGAATGACCTAAACAGAAATACAATGCGTTGCATGTTTGCATGACCTCACCCTAGTCTCGTCTCTTTGGAAAGTACCCTACACTTGACATGCATTCCCAGTATACACTGCTTTGCAAAGGTTTTTTTATTCCCTCTTCCCAGAGCTTATTTTAAGCCACTAGTTCCTAAATGAGGGTCACAACCTTACTTTTATGCACAAACTTGGCTGTATAATTGAAAGTGGGGTCATGACCCCAGAAATGGGTCTTGATGGACAGATGTTCTGAGATTCAAAACCCCTTCTGACCTCTTCTAACACCCTTAAACTCTCTAGCAGTGTGAAGCATATCATGAATGCAACGGGAGAAGATGAATCTCCACTTACCATCATTTGAGCAGTTCTGATGAAGTCTGCAGCTCTCTCCCAGAGCAGCAGTCATGAGTCAGATGTTTCTCTCAAGTGTTTGCCCAAATTGCAGTTAACAATGCAATTTTGTTTGTGACCATACAGGGTATTTTTAAGCAAGTGCAATGAAAATAATATAGCAAAGCTCTTAGTAATATACACACTTCATGAAGACTACGGAGTTTATTCTAGGTCTCTCTACTTGAGCTGTGAAATTATTCTGACATGCTGATAAAGTCTTTCCAGGCTTCCATTGGGATTATATACATCATTCCTTTCAGATAAATTACACTCAGTTATTCTTGTGAGCTGAAATAGTTTGGTTTAATTACAGAATTGTTGATGCCCAGAAAGTGCTCTGGAAGCCATTTTCCATCAAAAAGGGTCAGAAGAAAAATAGATGCAGACCGAGACCTGCTGTCACAAACATTATTATATAAATACTCCAGGACAGGCACAAAATAAGAAAATGCCTTATAAGAGTGCCTGTGACTAATGATGAAATGTGTGCCAGAGCACTCTGGTCACATAGTTGTCTGAACAGTCAGTCACCCTTCTCATTTGTGTATCCAAACCTCTTCCCAGAACGTGAGATTGCCTCTCTTTCACTTCAAAACATGGTTGAGAGGCAAAGGAACATATCCAGATCCCAGAGTTGAGAAATTTTCTTGAGGCAACAAGTTTAGACAATGAGGCTATGTCTATGCTAGTAAATCACAGAATCACAAAATCAACTAGGTTGGAAAAGATCATCAAGTCCAACCTTTGACGTAACACCACCCTGTCAACTAGACCATGTCACTAAGTGCCACAATCAGTCTCTTCTTAAATACCTCTAGGGACAATGACTCCATCACTGCACTATTCAGCCCATTCCAATGTCCAATCACTCTGTCTCTAAAGAACTAAATTCTAATCTAAACGTCCCATGCATAGCTTAAGACTGCCCAAGAGAAGAGACTGACACCCACCTAGCTACAACCTTCTTTCAGGCAATTGTAGAGAGAAATAAGATCTCCCCCGAGCCTCCTATTCTCCAGTATAAACAANCACCTGATCATAAAAGGAGATCAGGTTGGTCAGGCAGGACCTTCCCCTCCTAAATCTATGTTGGCTGGGTCTGATCCATTGGCCATCTTGTAGGTGCTGTGTGATCGCACTCAGGATGATCTATTCCATAACCTTGCTGGACAATGAGGTCAGGCTGACAAGCTTGTAGTTTCCTGGATCCTCCTTCTGGCCCTTTTTATGGATGGGTGTCACACTGGCCAACTTCCAGTCATCTGGCACCTCCCCAGTTAGCCAGGACTGACATTAAATGATGGAATGCGGCTTGGCAAGCTCTTCTGCCAGCTCTCTTATCACCCTAGAATGGATCCTATCTGTTGCAGCAGACTTGTGAGGATCAAAGTGACTCAGTAGATCTCTAACTGTTTCCTCATGGAATACAGAGGGCTATTAAGCTCCCCATCCCTATCTACTAGCTAAGGAGGCCAGTTGTCTTGAGGACTACCTGTTTTATTTTTGAAAACTGAGGCAAAGGTGGAGTTAAGTACCTCAGCCTTTTCCTCATCTTTGGTAACGCATGTCCAATAAAGAATGGAGATTTTCCTTGCCTGTCTTGTTGCTCTTTAATGTATCTAAAAAAACCCCACTTTTTATTATGCTTCACAGAAGTGGCCAGATCAAGTCTAAATTGTGCTTTTACCACTCTAATTTTCTTTCTGCATGACCTAACGACATTCTTAAACACTTCCCAACTGGCCTGCCCTTTTTTCCAAAGGTGGCAAACACTCTTTTTTTCCTTGAATTCCTGCAAAAATGCTCCCTATCCAGACAGGCCAGTTGTCTTCCCCGTCAGTTCATATTTTGGCAATTAGGGACAGCCTGCTCCTGCACCTTCAAGATTTCTTTCTTGAAGTATGTCCATCCTTCCTATACTCCTTTGTTCTCAAGCGCCTTGAACAGTCCTAGGCACTGGAATGCAATTATTTCTACACTTCCCAGTAAGAGGGCTCCCAGGTATACTCTAGGTCTCTGCCAGCCAGAAATCCCAAATAGCTCCTGTATATGGTCTTGGGTCTGAACATTCCCAGGATCATTCCCAGTGGGGGCTTTGCATACAAGTCCTCTGTTTTGCTGTCTGGATGAGCTTATTAGAATAGACCTAGACTATTCCTGCCAGTAAGCTGGTTAAATTATGTATGTAGGGTATTAAAGGTTCCATTACCTTCAGTGAAATTATTCATGATGTAACATGTTATTGTGGTTAAAATGTTAGGATCCTCACTCTAGAAGGACAGTGAAAAGACTTTCTGAAGTACTTTGAGCAAGAAGTGAGACTGTGAAGAGGTTTCAACAGACCTGAAGGAACCAGAAGTATTCATATTATTCTTTTTTTTTTTTTTTTGTGTGTATCTGCTCATCATCAATCCTGTCTTTTCTAGAGCATGGAGAAAGAGCCAGAAGTGGTGCTTAGAGAAAGGATATCCCAGCCAAAAGGGTGGTGGTGGTTCATCTGTGACATCTGTGACAAACAACACCCACAGTACAGCTTATCCCTTTCTCTATTCTATCAAAGAAAGTAACTATGGTGTCCACTGGTCTCAGACAGAAATTTAGCAGCCTAATGCTTCAACAATGGAATAAGAATTCTAATAAGAAAGTCTCCACTACCATGACCAAAGGAGTCTTCACTTAATGTGTCAATATTTCCTTTCATTCTATCAATTATTTTATATCTTTCCTAAAGTACAGCTAATGCCCAATAGATACTTTTTTTGTGTCATGATGATACTTCCTGATTTTCCTTTTTCTCCTTATGAACCAATGACAGCTTTTCTTTCTTTTTATGCCGTATTCTTTACTTTTCATTTGGGCCTGTATTTTGTTTTCATGGTCGTCTTGCATTTTAAGTAGTTTTGCCACAGTTCCTAATTATTGTCCCAAACTTGCCAGAGGACACCAACAAACCTCCACAGGAGTACCCTCTTTAAACTATTGTGTAAATATCCATGTTCAGGACTTAAAAAAAATAAATCATCTTCTGCTCTGATACCATCAGTTAGAGGTCTCTGGCTCTGAGCCCAAGGGTTGTGCTGGTACACAAACCCCAGATGAGAGTTGGCAGGACTGTGTATCAGCAGCCAGGCAGTTTGCTGTATTTAAACAGCTCTAAAACCTGGCACTTTTGCCAGTTTTTTCCACTGTGCTTTAGCACGTGTGTTCATCTATGGAATGGTTCTTGACTATTCAGAGTCCGTTTGTATCTGTATCTGAATTTACTAAAATCTGGATAACAGTGCATAGTGTATGCTGCCCCTGGCTTTTCCAGTCTAAGCGATTGAAAAAACCCTTTTCGGATGACAAATTTTCACTATAACTTTTATCTTTTAAAATAAACCAAAAAAACACCTACAAAGAATATTCATACTCACTTGAGTAACAGGTCCGGTGACTACAGCTGCACATGCACTCATACAGAGAGATCAAACAGTGGGTGACAAAGACAGCACACACCTTTGACGAGCCCTAAATCACTATGCAGTGGAATATAGAAATTGGGACATATGTGGCAATACCTCTCTCATCACTGTGTTCTCCAGATCCTGTTTGCTCATCATCTGTTAAGTATGCAGCCTAAAAGACAGTTTTCCATTTCTTATGGGACTATCAGTGCTCTAATTTGTCTCCAGTACAAAAGAATTTTCTCAGACTATGAGTTCTTCCATACCCATCAGCTTCCTTTAACTTCCTGTTCGGTTTAAAAATTCATTCACAACCTTGTTTTAAGTGCTAGAAGTTTAGTGTCTTTAAATGTCTATACCAAACTCATATGCCTGTTTAACAGAAGAATGCCACATTCCTATGATCCTAAGCCCCTGCTCATCTACCATCTTTTTCGCTGGACATTAAACCCCCTGCCTTTCATCTTCCCTCTTCAGCCCTGCACAGAAAGTACTGTAAAACTTTCAGAGAGCACTGCCATGGAAGTCTTCCTGGTTTTAAGATGCCTAGATTTAGCCTCTCAAATCTCTGTCTTGCCTCTCCGTTTGCCATGGGTGCCTCTGTGGACTAGAACTCCAGGATCCTGCCCGGCATATTTTACAAGCCAGACCGGACTCCTAGGAAGATCCACTACCTCTGTGTGCTTCCCCCACCTGCTCCCAGCTGCTGGTCAAACCTGCCTCCCAAGGGCAGTGTGGGACTCCAGCTCCGCTGGCGCTTTATATGTGCACTCACTCCCCAGTGCAGATCTTTGGGATCCAAAGCTTTGCACAAGGGTCCAAAATATTGGATATATATATCTTGGAGACCAAAAAACCTGCTTCGTAAGAAGGGAAAAGTTTAGCAATGTTCTTCGTTTTCTCTAGCCAGCCTGGAGACTCTATGAACTCTCTCCACTGCCCACAAAGCTGCCTGCGCCACTAGCAAGGAACAGCCAACCCAATTTGTCCCTTCCCTTTCAAAAAAGACACAGACCCTTGAGCCATGCCAGATGCAGGACATTGGGCCCTGTAAGAACTGTAGCATAGAAATGTCCAAGATGGCTTGCTTCCTTTTAATTACTTGCAGTTATAAATCTGAGAGTATAAACTCTGCAAGGCTAAACAATATCTTCTCCCATGACTTATTAAAGTTGAATGGCATGCAGCCTTGTTCTTTTGCCATGCTGTTTCACAGAGCTCTCTCTCAGACCAATTGGCGAAAACTCACTTTAAGATGAAAAGCTTTTGGAAAGAGAACAGCACATTCTGAGCACATAACAAGTACTCTGAGGCAAGAAAGGCTTTCTCTTATTTTTAAAGTTAAGCTCATTAGGGATTGGGCTTGTGTTTTGTAAGTGATGTTGCAATGGAAACAAAGCTCACTCCTTAATTGCCCTAGGTGAAACAGACTCACCTTCTCAAATCTCCCTCCTGCATGCTTCTCTCTCTGGACAATTTCTCTGTTCCTCTTACCTTTAAACTCATTCAAAAATCTACAGGTTGTGAATCCTTTCTCACTTTGCCCAGAAAAGTTGTGTCTGACTGACTTGCTGATGATTGCAGGCCACTTTTAGGATCTCACTGTGTATGGTCGTCTTCTGAAAACATCCTCTAGAAGCCATTTGCAGCTGTGTCCTGCGTATCTGCATCTGCTCTTCACATAATCTCTGCTTCCACTGCTCTCTAGTATTACAGCATTCTGATTCACAAAAATCAAAATCATTAGCAAAAATTCTGATCACATTCTGTTCTCTCTCTACTGGATTTCCTTTTTTTCCTGTAGGAGGGTAATAGTTGTCCTTTTTTCCAAGGCCATTTAAAACTCCACCCCTCCTAATTTTTTTCCTCTTGCATCACAAGTCACAACTTCAGTCTTTTCTCACTTCAGGTTAATCACTCTCCATGCCACAAGCCACTTTTTTAATCCATAGTTCTCATCTTCAGACGTCTTCTCAAATTTGCCGTTTGCATCAAATCCTAGGGAAGAACAAGGATATCATGACAACTTCACAAGGACATGTAAAGCAGAACCAAATCATCTTTGCCCCCCTTCAGAGAACTAGGTACAAGGGACCATAATTGGCACAAGGTGACATGCTCTCACCTCTTGTTTTGCTGCTTCTGCTCAAAGATCTACAGTTCAGAGAGCTTGTGTTCTCCAGCATTTCTGGGTAGATCCTCAACATGAACGCAGGAGGCTTTTCTCCAGCGGTGGTATTTTCTGTGAACTATTTTACTTTATTCTGCTGTTTCTATGCAGAATGACAAATGTAACAACTTCTATGTCTGTATTATATTCATACCTACTCATTTGCTACTTCTATATTTTCCACTGAACAGAGCACAGGTTTTTTTTCCACTTTTAACTACTAAATAAAAAGAAATGACAGAGTAATTTGATGACTTTGTCATCTTTCTCACAGACAGAGGACTAGTTTTTATTTTGCAAAAACTTAAATAGTTTTACTCCTTAAAATCACAAAATGACTGAATAGCCAATTACTTTCCTAAATCCCAATGTTTGAGATGTAGCTTTTCAAAAGTTTTCCTCAGCTGCATCATCACAACTTTTACAAGGCTGTGAAAAATAATGACAAAAAAAAAATAGGGTACTATTAGGGGAAAAATATTGACTGTGGTTTTAAAAGGGACATTAACTTTGGGCAGAAATGGGACATTGACTGTGACATCGTAAGAAAAATATACTCAAATCTTGTGTTCCAGGCAGAAAAAAAGTGAGAAGCCTTGTTTCGAACCAACGGTGAAAACTGCCTTGCTGGAACAATTTGCTTTTGTCCATCCTGCTGTTAATTATGCCTGCATATATGTATCTATATAGATGTTCCCATGAGAAAAAAAAAATAGTTTTTTAATGACAAAGTGGTAGCATCATCTTCCATTCTGGATTAATGTATTTTACATTATCCAGATCAAAGTAAAAGTTTCAGTAAAAACTAACAAATTATTTCCTTCAGTTGGACAGAAGAAAATGAAAAGAAAAACAAAAATGGGAAGGAAAAAAAGCCACAGGAACAATAAAAAGTAGAAGAGGAGCAGGAGGCAGCCAAAACAGAGCATAGATTTTATCAGATGGGCATTCAGAGAAACTGTCTGGCCTGACAGTGCATTAGGAGCTGGAGAAAAAAAAATGATGCTGTGAATACTCTGCTTTGCTTGATGCAGTGACTAGTATCATACTTAAGAAAAGACACTACGTACAAGTGCCACACTATTTTACAAGCACTTGACACACAGCATTAATCATTTTTCCTCACTAGAAGCAGCTTGCCGAGTATTGTTCTCTGTTCTGGGAGTGAATTCAATGAGCACTGTACCTACTTAATAGAGACTGAAAGCTGGCCTAGGGTTTCATTTTGAAGGCATTTTACTGGAGCTTTCCTGTCATAATACATTCATTTCTATACAATTCAAAAATCTTCAGCTCTTTAAGACCAACATGGGGACATGGGTATCTGGAGGTCAGTCCATGCAGTTCAGTGTCCTGCCTCCAACAGGCTCCATTTACCATCAATCTGGGAAAAGATGGAAACCACCCAGACGACCACATAAAGCTCTAATACTGGGAAATACTTTCCTGGTTCCTGTGGAGATTAGCGTGTGCCCTGAAGCATGAGATTTGATTATCTTACTCCAGATCATAAAGCTTCTAATGGTACTAGAAAGCCTCCAGGATATTAGGTGTTTTCTTGAAATACAGCTACCACGTCTAGCTTGATGACCACCTGTAGAACAGGCCATGTGTCTGATATTTCCTTGTACTAATGACCAATCATTAATATCATCACATGAGCCCTGTACATAACCAAATGTCCATTTTCAAGAAGTAAAGGGTCACCTGGTCTTAGATTCCACTAGAAAACAAAAGATCAGTCCAGAATTCAGGGCTAATGTGACAACTTGCTTAAAGAAATGTCTCTACCTCTTCTTCTTGCAAGCAGCTGCACACACACACAACAGTTCAAGAGCCCAGACCTTCTCTGAAGCAGGGACAACCTCAGAGGAAGTATGCACCTGCCAGCTGTGCAAAGTGGGTCACCAGCTTGACCATTAGCATTTTGCCCAGAGGCTTATCTTCAGCCTTGTGCTGCACCTGCTGTTTGGCCCAGGGGCTTGGATAAAAAAAATCCCTGTGAAGTAACCACAGTTGAAGAATCTCAGGTCTGAGCTATTCTGGGAGGAAAGGAAAAAAGAAAATAAGAAATACAAAGCAAGGTAGTTTACTGTAGGCTAAGCCCGCTGTGCCTTGTAATAAAACTGATAGACAAACAGTGTTATGTTGTTTGCTTGATGTCATAACCACAGACAACTCCAGATAGTCTAGGGAAAAGATTGTTTTTCCCTAGCCCAATCTCCTGCAGATCATTCAGCTGTGAAGAGTTCTTACCTTACCCTACAAAATTCTCTTCTTTAGAGCTGTATATAGCCAGAGATTTGCTGGAAGTAAGGGCCCTGAATCTCACCTGAGCAGATATGGCTGGTAGCATCACTGGTAAAATCCTTGCTGCCTTAAATGAAACCAGGATTTAATTTTCTGGTTTTGCAAAAGCTTCAGCTTCTTCAATTTCTCTATAATAATATCTATGATTCCCAGAAAGCTTTGCTCTAGAGTTACCCTTAGTCACTTTCTACCATTATCTTAACAGTTTTTACAGGTAATACAGTCAGGTGGATTATACCAAACTCTGCTGGGGCAACTCACACCATGACCCTGCAAGAAGACTCCTTTCTACCTCCATGTAGCTTTTTAACTATAACATAGTTAACTATAGCATTTCCCTCCTACAGGCATAAGGGGACATACATAAAGATATTTTTATATCTAATGTCATCAAAAGATATAAAAATAGTTATATCCATATTGAATACCTATATAGACAGTACAGAAGAGCTGAGAGAAGACAAGCAACGATCTCTATCAAATAGCAGTGATGTCTCTGGTTAGATATACATAGCTGAGTAGGGACTGAAAGCCTTACACTTGCCAGAAAGAATAACTATATGGCTTATCTATCTAGTTATGCCAGAAGTGTCAAAATATAAATATATTTAAAATTATAAAAGTACAGCTGACTATATATTGCTCTACATAAATATCTCACAAATATTTCACCATTTCAGAAAAAGTACTAAGAATTGAAGAAAAGATGAGCAGCATTGCATGGGTGGTACATTGGTATCAGAATGAAAGACTCCATCTCACAACATGACTGGAATTGGAACAAGGAAAGATTTGCTGTTCTGTTAAGTGTCTGTGTTGGCTTAATTCTTTATGTTCTCAAATCTTAATTTAATTTGTATTTTGTGTTGAAATAAAGGCAAGAACTCAAAAATTAAATTAAGCTAGAACAGAAAGTTTTGCCCAATTTTAAGATTATATCATCTGTTTTTGCAGGGTTTCTACCTGAAAGCACTTTCCACCCATGCCTTTGATAATGGAGATTAACTGAGCTATAAAATTGAGAACTGGATTTGTAACCTCCTTTTTTTCTTTAAGGCTTAAGAAAATTTATAACAAGGCTTTTTGTTTTGGCACAAAAAATTTAAATGGCTGTAGTTCTTTGTGAGTTCTTGAATGAATCTGCACTATGACATTTCCTCTATGGCAGGATACTAGACAAATTTTAACCTGCCTCCAGTGTTTGGAGAGACCATTCTGAACTCTTTAGGCTTCAATTAGTTGTCACTAGTCTCAGGGCAGAACCTTGTCTTTGAGAAAATATGGATGTATTCACATGCAATGGTTCTCCATATGAACCAAAGAGGTGTACTTTTTCCTTCTGACAATCTTCTTTCTTTTCTGACAACATCTTATTTATGCACTTCCAATATAAAACTAGGGCAATCCGTCAGAAATTAATGTCTGCAAAGAGGAGATCTGGCAAAAACCAAATTAGAAATGTTCCTTATGTCTATGTAATAAGCGGTTTTCCATTGAATTAGAGAAAAAAAAACACAGCATGAGCAGAGAAATTATAGTAATTTAAGATAAGCATCATATGAGCATTCTGTGACTTGAATTCTTTGTTACATGTATACAGTGACAACTGATTGTTAAAAGCATGTTTATTGAGGATTAACAGCCGTGTAAGAATGCATGCTTCTAAAGCCTCAGCAAATCTGTTTTTAATGTTCAACTGGCGTATAACCACTGAAGAATAATGAACCTTTAAAGGCTACATTGAAAGTGTAGTACCCAGAGAGACATTTATTTCAAACTGTTACTGAAATATTTCTTAACTAATGGCATGAACATTTTAATTCAGAAATACACAAATAATCACAGGCTCTCATTTTCATTGCCTTTCACTCAAGAAGGCCTGATTTGACTAATTAAGTATGCCATTTTAGATTAATCCTTTTTGTATCTCAGAAGATGAAAATGATTTCTCCTCACAATTGGATTCATTAAAAACCATAAGTATTGTCTCCTTCTCATTCTAGCCAGCATTCTAATGAATTCTTAAAGTTAACAACATTAAGGTTTGGGAAGAAAACCATTAACTAAAATAAGTTTTCATACTGCAGGAACTTCTTAAAAATTTTTCAGGTGACACTGGTGGGTAGGAAATAACCATCACTCTAAACTTCACCACTGCAGAAGAGTCCATTGTTGCACTGCACTAACTGAGCATTAATTTTTCAAGGCAAACAACTGAAGATTAACTCGTCCTCTTGGAATATTTGCTCTTCCTCCAGCAGATGTTACCCAGCTTGAGTCAAGCTGTGGGAAATTTCAAGCTGGTTCTGTTCTGCTACTCACACTATGTTGGTTCTGGCCACTATAGCACTTAGTTAAAGCCTCTAGAATATAAACAGTAGATTCCACAAGAGTAGTGCACTCACATTAGATAACTGCAAGCTGATCCTTGTGCTAGTTCATTCAAAAAGACCCGCAACTGCAGTGCTTGGCTATGTCTTGTTATTTGCAAAAGCCTAACGTCTGAACTCTGACTAGATGTGATCATTTACATTTCTAACTCTGTGAGCCCAGGATTGAGACTTCTATTTATTAGTTTCTTCATAGATTTTGATAGGTATCAAACGAGAAGAAAGTAAAATAATTATTTAAGTGAAATAAACTGTTTCTTATCCTCATGTATTTTAAGTTAATACCTCATCTCAATCAACTCTAGATCCCACAAAACAAACAAAACCAGTCTGAAATCTATTTCTGGGGAATTTTGGGGCAATAAATACACTTCCAGAGGCATGTCAAGAAATTAATATTAAGTGTTAACAGTTACTCTATTAGTCTGTTCTAACTAGTGCATTGATTCTTCTTTTTTTAAAAAGTCTGCAGCTCTCTGCTTCCTGAGAAACAAGAAAGCCTTGGATTACTTAACAGGAAAGATATTTTTTTCTGAAGAATGTATTATTTCAACCATTATTTTATACTTACTCTTCTGAAGAAACCTAAGAGAGTGGAGCAGTTTCTCACAAAAGTTGCAAGGGTTTGTTCATCTATTAATGATGAAGATAATCCTCTTCTACAGTTCCACAGTGCTTCTTCTTGTGATCAGACTGAGCTTCCTCATGATGAGAAAACAACAATGAACTAAAAGCAAGTCCTCTTGCCATGTATCTTAATGATCTCTTTCAAAAGTCTTTGTTTAAAAAGCAATGTGACCCCCATGACAGCAAATACCTAGGAACTTCACAATTTGAATTTACACAAACTCTTGCATCAGAAATCCTGTGTTTCATGTTTGAGAGATGTGAAACTGAATAACAGAGTTTGAGGAAAATTCAGCCTGTTGTGGCTCTGTGGCTCAGTGATTTGTTAAAGATAACACAACAGTATGTTAGAAATTTTAATTTCGATTTCCTAAATTTGCAGCTATCATCCTGACCATCCTCCTGTCTTTTTCCTCTCACCAGTAATACCACCACAGTTATCTTTACCAAGCATCAAACTATTTGGAGAGGAAGTGGGAGGTAGTTGCTAAGGCTAAAAAGAAAGTCTGTGTTTTAGAAAGAAAATAAGCCCTCTACTTATCAGCTAGCACCCACTCTTTGAAAATGAGTTTTGCTTTCTGTTCAGGGTGCAATTATAAATGCTATTTGTTGTGGAAATATGCGAAATATGCATAGGACAGAACTGTCATAAGTTGAGCAATAAACTAACCAAGCAATCAACATCAATGAGTCTTGAACACTCTGAGAATTACTTTCTCTAGAAAAAGGACTGGAAAAAAGGAAGAAATTTGAGGACTTTTCCACTGCTGTCAGTTCTCTTCTTTTTCTATGTGCAAAAAGAAGGCTTACCCTTGGCCTACTCCTGGTCTCATGACTTAATTGAGAGAGAAGCCCTCCTCACCTAAGTGGCACCATGGCTGGCCTTCAGAACATAAAGCTTTCTGAATAATACATCCATATTAATTTCATAACACAACATTGCTGTGGAGAAACATGCTGAGATTGGAAATAACACTTATGAAGGAACCTCACATTCCTGTGCATCTCTGGCATGCCATAACCCTACTCAGTCTGCTGCCCCTAGCAAAACAAATTTTTTTATAGAGAGGGCCCCTAGCCATGATTGCAATTGAGGGTCTATTGTTTTAAAATGACCTTAGACATAGGCCACATCCATTCACAGGACAAAGGAGAGTAAATCCTCTTTGTTATTTCCTCCAGAGAGAAGCTAAAACTGTACGGCCATCACTGACAAATATACGGTAAAGAAGCAAGTCTGCTGTAAAACTGTATTACTTCTCAGCAGTAGAACGAAACAGTGAGATAAGACTGATAAAAAATATTCTCTGAAACTTTTCAGGAAATGGTTGTTGGGGTTTTTGTTGTCATACATGCTCTGCCAGCAACATGAGAATCCAAGAAAAGTTAGTGTCCCCATCTGTGCTGAAAATGGCCATAACAAACAACTGGAGGTTGCTGATAGCAGATTGCCTTATGAGCATTCTCCACAGTATACTTGCAATGCTTATTTTAAAAGAAGAAAAACATTTCCTGCCTGGACACATAACCGCAGAGGGCAAATGTTCTGGAATGACCTGAGAAAAAGTCAGGGGATTGTTTTGTTTTCTTTTGTTTTAATGAGACTAAGAGAATAACAGTTCAGGATACCAGCAATAGCCTAATTGGGTTTTTGTTCTAGTTCTCAGAAGGAAGAAAAACAACCTTCCAGGACTGCAGATATTTTTTCCTTATATCTGTCTTACATCTCAACCAGGAAGGTTTGCTAATAATGGGAGGCTGATATTGCTTGTGCTAGACTGTACATAAAAGGGTTTTCAAGTATTAATATTTCTTCTTTATGTTATGAGTGATGCAGCTGCCTTTTCTCAAGTTGTTTCTCCATTGCATAGCTATAGGTGTAGTAGTGATGATAATGACTGTTAGTTGCCTGTCATGGAGCTGACCTATTCATCAGCACTGGATCAGACACAAAAATGTAAAAATAACCCTTACACTCAGAATCTTTTTTCTGATACTTTTTAATTATTTCACATAAAGAAAAACTAATTGGCATTTGAAAATATGCTACTTATTTAACTAAAGTATTTTTAAAATACCTTGAACAACACACTAATTCATCAAAGCCAGAACCAGAGAAAGTCGAGATCTGGAGAATCTGCTTTATTTTCCCATCAGAAGCAAGATGTCTGGCTTTGAACTCTGAGTAGTATTTTCATTATTTTTGTTCATCGTTTTGCAGAGAACTCTTAACACCACTCTTAAATGCAATAGGATCCAGGGTCAAAGTTTTGACTGCATGCAAGAATAATTTCTTGTGTAACAAAAGAATATATACAAAGATATTCAACTCCCACTTCTTGGCCCTACCTTCCGTAAGGCATAATATCAACAATCATGAGAAGTTTCCACTTTCCTCAGCTCTTAGTTCAAAGAAGTAAGAGCAAAAGGTACATGTGGATGACTCTGCTTTCACAACACTGAAAATCAGGACTAGATTCAGAAAGATCAAGTGAGCTGTACTAACATAATGTTACCATAAGCAAGAACACAAGTGATATGTAATACTGCTGTAACTGCTGGCAGGAAGAGTTCTGCCCTTTTGTGTATTTGTTCTTGTAATTTTGACTGTCTGCCTAGTATCTTTTCACATGCTGAATTTCATCGTTATGCTACCTCATGTTTATTTTTTTTTGTCTAGTGACACCCACTCTCAGACATTTTCTTTGAGGTTCTCCTGATAAGGTTAGGAAATTTTAGTAGATCGTCAACTTTGAATAGGACTTTAATGCTAAAGACTAACATCAACTTATTCTTTAGGCCAAAATTGCAATCTTTGCTATAAATGTCTGTATTATTTAATTTTAAAAGTTCTGATAAACAAATTTGAACCTCTAATAATAACTCCTCTATTTCTCTTTTCAACTTTACAGTAAAATTTTCAGGAGCCTCTTTGCTTGTCACCTTTTTGCAGCACAGAGAGCATTTAGCAGAGTGCTTACTATTAGCAACAGGTAATATATTGTGCAGTATTGGCACCTTTAGGTATGCCTCCTCTTTCTTATAAATGGAACTGGTAACATACAGTATTGTTTCTTCTTTCAAATCTTTTTGCATCAGAACATCTTTAATATACTTGACTGTGAATATACTTGAATATGTATACTTAGTATACATTCTAATAATGGAGTAGGACTCGTATCACATAACCATCACAAAGTTATAACATCTGGTGAAGTTAGTTCCTCTGGCTCCTTTTGTAGTTAAAAGAGAAAACCCATTACTTCTAGATACTAGTCTTCCTAACTAGATCAGTGAACTGAATTGCCTCTCTTCAATTATAGCCCTGCCCTAGACAGGGCATGGACTAAACGTTAGCTTTCAAGATGCAGTGTCAAAATGAGATGAATCTGAATGTGGTCACAGGAGCTGAGGTCCCCAAGCACACAGTGAATGGAAAAGGATAAGATTAGAAATAGTGTTTTGAAGCAGAGAGATGATAAAGTTTCACCCCAGATTCTTATCACACCATTGGAAAATATCTTCAGGCCTAGCTAAAGTGATAAGATCAAGGACAGCAGAAGTTTCATTAATGCATCTTTTCCAGTGTGCATGGGTAAACGTTTGAGTTAATTTTTCACAGATAAAGTCACCTGTACAGGTATAATGACCTATATTCAAGTGAACATGAAATACAAGAAGACTATTTGAAAGAACAAAAATGCTAAAAAATTTACACAGAAGGTAAGCTAGCACGGTACGATTGGTTTGGCAAGACAACAAACGGGGTACTTTTCCCTTTTTACAAATAGAACTTGGGAAAAAAAAAACAAGACATAACACAAGGAAGAAGATTTAAATGCAAGCACAGCACACACAGGAGACTAAATGGAAAGACAGGAACCACAGACACATTTAGGATGGTTTTCAGAATGGCACTCTGGGAGAAGTCCAGCAGCATGTCTTTGTAAATGTGTGATTAACTCTGGGCTTCATGTGTGACCCCAGGAGAGAGTCTGACAGTCCTCCATTAAACAGAAATAGAGACTGCCAAGCCTCCATTTATGGGACCATAGAATCACAGAATACGCTGAGTTGGAAGGGATCCACAAGGATCATCAAGTCCAGCTCCTGGTCCTGCAGAGGGCCATCCCCAACAGTCGCATGTGCATGAGAGTATCAAATGCTTCTTGAACTCTGTCAGGCTTGCTATTGTTGTTACCACTTCCCTGAGGAGCCTGTTCCAATACGCAACCACCCTCGGGGTTGTTATATAGGACTCAAGCCCCTTTTTGGTACTGACACAACACGTATTGCTGCTAAAAACAGATTTCTGGCAATGGTTAAAGGGGTAGGAAAAAATATACTACTCACACTTCTCTATCTAGTCTACCCTTCCTTCTCTTTAAAGTGAAAATTTTGCTAACTGCTTCCACAGTAGTTTTAATACACAAATTAATGCCTCAGAAAAATACCTAACAAACATTAACACACGTTTTAGTTTTCAATTTAAATCCCATTATATTCTTCCACAACAGGAAAAAACACTTTCACATCAAACTATTGTTAAGAATGATATAACCCCTTGAAAAAAGAGTGTGAAACTGAAAATACTGGCAACCATTTTAGCAGAAGATCCTCATTCTTCACTGCTATTAGAAGGATTTGGAAAGAATGATACTTATGACATCAGCCATACCTTTCTTCAAGAGCTTAAAAGTTTTTTCCATAAAGTGCTTTTATGATCTTACAATGCTGTAAAAAATGCTGCATCCCTAAATGTGGAGTTAAAAAGGAATTAGAGCATCGTTATTTTAAACAGAACTTGTTGGTGTAAGTAAGCACTTTTTGGATGTAGCTGGTGCTGTAGAATCTGACCCAGTATTAATAGACACTAGTGAAATGGTCTCCATTTATAACTTTATGCTCAGTTTAGAATAAACAGTACTAATGAAGAGTGGATTACAGTACATGAAAGCTATGCAGAAGTGTTTATTCTGCATCAGTGCCTCATTACCAAAACTCCATTTGGTACTGGTGGACATTTTATCCTTCAGCAACCATCAAGGGGAAGAGTCATTAGACAAAATTACAAATTCTCTTCTGCTGTTTTTGTTCCAAAAGGAAAATGCATTTTGATACAGAACTGAATCCATCCAAAAACACTTTCTTGCTAAAGGCTGTAGGTCTATATAAAAAAAATCCTGTAAGCGAGGAGGACTGGCATGGCTGGTGATAAAGGAACCCACACAGATACCTACTAAGGCACAGGACACATGCAGTGTGTATGAATCAGAGCGGTCATTAGACCCAAAAGCAGAGGTAAGCTCTTTAAGTATAGGTATTGTTGCAATACTGAACTTTTCTGGCTGTGCTCAAAAGCTTAGATCTATGTTGTGGGTTGGAAAAATA
>VYZS01026562.1:0-11012 GCA_013400695.1 Neodrepanis coruscans | reverse complement strand
TTTTTTTTTTGCCCCCTCCTTTGATTTCTCTAAGGAGATAATGAAGCTTCTCATGGTTTGTTAAGCTACAACACATGAAAGGAGGGTTTGAAACTGTTCATTCAGGATGGGGAACCAGGTAATCACAGTTCCTTTGTCCTTCTTTTAGAGGAGGAAATGGTTGAGAAAACCCCACCTGTTAAAGAATAACCTGTGCTCAAATTAATTCCCAGTGGAGCTGGGAGGTTTCCTAAGATCACAGAGTGGTTTGGGTTGGGAGGGACCTTAAAGATCATTTCATTCCAACCTCCATCCACAGGCACCATCCACCTCCATCCACTAGAAGGTAAGATCAATATTCAATATTTAAGGAGTTGCTTAAAGCAATTTCCATTAATGAAATATTGGTGCATTGGATTCATCCCAAAAACTGGAACCTGTGAAAATACCCCCAGAAAAAAAGCTTTAAACCCCCTTCAATGCAAGTAGGTGAACAAGACACTGCCCCAGTACCTGTCACCTCCAATTCTGCTGCATTTTAAGAGCACTCAGGGCTTTTTTTTTTTAATTAAAGGCTTTTAATCAATGAGTCTCCCCTTTTTACCTCAGTTATCAAGTACCAGCCATTGGCAAGAGGGTGGTAAAGGAGAAGGAATTGTCAGGTAATGCAGTTTTAAATGGGATATTTCAAGGATGCAACCTTTGCTTTAAAGATATAAATCCATTTTCAGAATCTATCCAAATTTTAATAATCACACATCTTTAAAAACAGCATCAGTTGTGGGTTTTGTGCATGTAAATTTAAATTTAAATGGAAGGTTCTAACATGGATTTAGTGACAAACACTTCATTTTAGCACCCAGTGTTATTAAGGCAACAGAATAACCTGGCATTTTTTTATCTCCTGTGAGCCATTAACATTTCAAGTTTCTGCTTGCAGGTTATAATGCTTTGTTTGCTAATGATACATTAGTGACAAATTTTGATACTTTTCATACACTGTTCCCTCCTTCTCCAGCTAATTACTGCAATTATCTTCCCGTGGAGTTAATTCCTTCTCCTCCCATCTTCCAGCCACGAGCTTGGGAGAACAGGAAAAACACTGAAAAAGGGACCTTATCTTTGCCTTTTGAGAGGGGTTTGCAGAGGAACAACCCTTAGCTCTGGATGTGGGGGTTTATTTAGGCTTAAAATTGGCTGAAAATTTGTCTGGGAGCTTCGAGGAGCAAAGCAAAGGCTGAGGGGGTTCCTGTGAGAACCCCTGGTACAGATTGTGGGTGTGTGGGCAAAGCTCCTCTGGGCTGGATGTTCCTCAAAAGCCACAAGGGCTGCAATTCATCACCATAAATTCTGTCCCTGGTGTGATTTCACCAGAGGTGCTGCAGCCTCAGGGGACAATAACTCTCATTTTTGGGGGACACCTTGGGCCACTGTGGGTGTTTCTGCAAGGGAACTCCTTTTTTTGCTATTTTTTTTCATTGCTGTTTGAATTTCTGTACTCCTCTGCAATGTGACTCAGCAAGACACTTGTGTTTTCTGGGGCTAATTCCTGCATTGCCTCTTCATTCCTGCCAGATCCTGCTCTGCCCAGTCCTGCAGGGATTTTTAGGCTTATTGTTTCTCTCCTATGTAAAGTCACAATAAATGTAGTATTTAATTTGTTATTAAAACTGAAAGGGGTATATTTAGATGAGAAATGAGGAAGAAATGCTTCTCTATGAGGAGCACCTTTCACTATCCCAGGATCCCCAGCCTGGCCTTGCTGTGAACTTCTCTGTGAATGCAGGGAAGAGATTTTCATCAGAATGAAATCTTTCTCTCCTTCAAGCTTGACACAAATCCTGTCATTTGCCATTTCCATTTTTTTTTTTTTTCCCAAGCATCTAAAAAATAATTGGCCTTTCCAAAGTTTCCCACCTCTATATTTTGGAAATGATTTTGTGATGTCAGAAATGAGTGGGAAAACTGCAGAGCCTTAACCTTGTCCCCTTCAGTGGGTGGCACATCTGGTGGCACATCTGTCCAGGACACCCCCCTGGGCACCTGCACTTCTCATCTCTGGGGAATGATCTTCCAGGCAGATATTTTGGGGGTCAGAGGTTGCCCAAATGCATCACAAATCACTGAGGTCTGACATTCCTAATGCTGGATTCTGGAAACAGTTCATGGCCAAGGGTACAGTGATGACTTTTACAATTCAAAGTGACCCCAGTCCTGACAAGATCTTTTACCAGTGGCCATCAATTCTCAGTTCCAATGGCTCTAAAATAACTGGACAGAAGGGGGGAGATATTTCATACTCCTGCAACTTTCTCACACTCCTGAGATCCTGCAAATAACCTGCACTCTCCGTATTTCTCACTGCAAGTGGCAGCAGAAACTCATTAATTCATCTTGGAAAGAAATACAGGTAAAATCATCCTCCCTCCTGCTGCCTCCTGCTCAGTGAGAGGGTGTGATGTAGGAGCCTGGAATGGCTCTTGAAATCCCAGATCCTTTTCACTGCATTTACATTTTACTGGCACAACTTAAAGCTGCTGAAATAAATTCCCAGTGCTGGGAGATCCCCCAGCTCAGCGAATCCTTTGCCCTCTGGCCTTAAACAATCCAAAGCACTTAAAAAATAAAAGATATTTTTCAATAAAGTTTTAGAAAATTGGCTCTGGGCCCTGTGGTTGTCACCTCTGAGCAGTGGCATGAGGAGATGGTGATCCAGGAGTCCTCCAGCTCCACCTCCCTCCTCTCCAGCAGCTCCAGGGAGTGACTCAGATCCTCTCAGCTTTGCCCTCCTGACACCTGGGACTTCTCTTAGAAATAAATGCTTTGTTCTCTTCAGCAAAGCCAACTCCATCCCCAAAACTGTGGAGCCAGAGGGTAATAAGAGCATTTGGGTAGAAAGGAAAAAAAAAAAATAAAATCAAGCCCCAGTGGAAACTGGAAGGCATCAGCACTGAGCCAAACTGTGAGCAAATTGAAGCAGAGTGGTGCAAAGTATTTATAGAAACAAAAGTCATTCCTAATCCTTTCAGAGCAGGAGCCTGCACAAATTGTTGTGTGACATCCACTCAGGCAAGGATTTCTCCCTAGAGCAGTTGAACTCCAGAGTCACAGAGATTTAAACTCCATCCTCATCTTTTTGACACCAGCACCACATACCACGAGTTTAAAGAGCATCTGTCACATCACCACTCCAATTAGAGATGTGTCTGAAAAGCTCCTCACATCTGGTGCATCTCACTTGGTTTTGGGAATGATTTCTTTTATTTTCTAGGTTTCCAGCTCTATCAGAGTTCTGGAGTAAATGTTCAAAACTGAAATGCTCCCAAAATAATCTGGAGCAGAAGCTGCTGCCCTTCCCTCCCTGCACAGAAAGGATTTGCTTCCCAAAACACTCCAGCTCTGGGGATTTGCCTTCAGTGCTGGTGGTACAACTCCAGTTGTGTGTCAGAGCAGGTTCATCACAAAGAGAAATAACCTTAAAAAAACTTTCCCAGGGGTTCATCTCACCCTGAACAAGCTTTTAAAGTGTGTTCAGTGAGTCAGACCAGAGCTCCTCATGTTTTAGGTTTTCCAAGCAGGTATTTGTGGGTCTCCATCCCCACCAGTCATTTAAACTACCCTGAACCAATTCCAGCTTTCTGTCAGCATGAAGAAAAAATATGTCAAGGTCTGCACTGTCCCAGGTTGTACAGAATAAAGGCAAGGCTTATTAAAAGGCTGTGCCACCCATTGTAGAGCCTCTAGCAAGGTCCAGGTTCCCTTAAAAATATCACAGAGCTGGAAAATTCCAGGGAAAAATCATGACAGCTTGCTTTGCTTCATGGTTCCCTGGAATGATTTAAAGGCTGGGTGATGATTTAAAGCCTTGCCTGATGTAGAGCAGTGTTTGATTAAAAATGTCCTGCAGCAGCATTTCAGGACTGTTATTGATAGTGCCATGTAAACAGCTCTTTGTTGTGTCCTCTTGTCAGAATCAGATTGGATTTTGCTTGTGACAACATAACAAAATACTGACATTTATTCCTTATGGCTTTAAAAAAAAAAAAGGCTAATAAAGGGCCCTGCAGGTAGCCTGCATCCTTTCAGAAAGGCTCTTGGAAGGCAAATTTGGTGGGAGGGATGTTATTTAGGGCTGTTTTTCATAGAAATGTTGAATGGTTTGTGTTGAAAGGACCTTAAAGTTCGTCCATTTCTGAGGGCAGGGACACCTCCCACTGTCCCAGGGGGCTCCAACCTGCCCTTGGACACTCCCAGGGATGGGGCAGCCACAGCTTCTCTGGGAATTCTATTCCAGTCCCTCCCCACCCTCCCAGGGAAGGGTTTATTCCCAATATCCAACCCAGTCCTACTGCCCTTCAGTCTGAAGCCATTTAAACTCCCTGAGCACCTCCAGGTTGGTGCCATCCCTGCTGTGTCAGTGCCACTGCTATTGAGCTGTGTCCCTGTAACATTTGGACTCTGTGAATCAATTCCAAGCCTGACTGACTGGGATGAGCTTTGTGAGGTACAGGAACATGACACTGTGCTGCCTCAGGGCTGAGGAAGAGGAGGGTGAAGCAGAGCTACTTGAATTCACCTTTTTTCACCAGTGCTGGTTTGCCCTGGGAGGTGGAAAGGGGATTAATTCCCATCTCCTCCTCTTCTCACATCATTCTCAGTACTCCAACTGCTCATGTTCACTGTAACTCACATTCTAAAGACTTACCATTCTTTCCTTTCCTATTCCAGAGGATATTTTTTTCTATTTTGGAGCAGTTTTGCCCTCTCTCCTGTTACAACTGGCTGTTGTAGCTGCAGGATGATACAAGGGACTGTGTCTGCTGCCTGTTGTGCTCCTGCCATCCCCAGGCAGTCACACATTCCCCCCCTGTGCTCCAAAGGGATCACTTGCTGCAAACATTTAGACATAAAACTCTTCTCTGGGCATTTTCCACGGTTGTAAAACCCATCAAGACTCCTGTCTTCCTTCCCAGCACAACAGCTGAAACAGCTTCAGACTCTTTACTGTCAATATAATCCCATGTAACAATATTTGGCTGCCTTTTCACCTCTGGCCCAGGCATCCAAATGCAGAAACCTCCCAAATGGACAAGGAGTTGAAACCTGCTTTCCCCAGAGCTGAGCTTTGGTTTGGATTTGAAATTCCTGCATTTCTTTGGCTCATTTGATGCTACATGGNCTGAGCTTTGGTTTGGATTTGAAACTCCTGCATTTCACATGAATTGCTAAGGCAGAAAACAAAGCAAAGGAGCTGCTGGATTAGCTCTGGAAACATTGGCAGTGCTGGGGATGGTTGGACTCAATGATTTTGGAGGGCTTTTCCAACCTAAATGATCCTGGGATCCTGCAGGAGAAAAGGACAAGACACACTTAACTGGAGGCTGCCAGGAACTGAACAGCCCAAATTCTGCAGAGGGAGGGAATCCCCCTGGCCCAGCTCCTTGTTACAACAGGGATTTCCTGCCACAACTGCAAAGTCTTGGCAAAGAAACTCGGGAACTTTATTTCCATCACTAAAAGCTTTTTAGTCCCTTGGCTTCTGTCTGCATAAGTAGATATTTCTGTCAGTGGGGGATGTGAAGTGACAGGAATTTCTGTCTCAGGATCCTCCAGATGAGGCATCTGCAACAGTGAAATTGCTGATGTGGCAGAGGGACTGAACAGCAAGGGCAGGACAGGTTCCTGCAGGATCCCCAGGTTCCTGCAGGGGATTCCCACATTCCTGCAGAGGATCCCCCCTTGCTCTGGTTCTCACCCCACGCCAGGGGCTGCAGCTGGAGTGGTCCCCAAAATCCACTATTTTTCTCTATGTTGCCACAGTTTTGTTGACACATTTTGTCATGAGATGCCCAAAATTATCTTTTATTGTGTCCCTTGAGTTTAATTCAGATCTACAATTATACTTTGTTATGAAATATTGTAAGAGAGTATTATCTGAGTATTTCCCCCCCACTCTCAGGTAAGAAACACTAATTTTCTTTGTTGGGGGAAGGAGCAGCTTTGGAGGAACCCCCTTTGTTCAGCCCCTTTCAATTACCTGTCACTCAAGGAGAAGAGAAGCCTTCAGATCTCAAGCCACATAATGGTTGAGAACTCTGTGAGGAGAAACCAAATACCTTGGGAAGGGTTGCTGCTGGCCTCTTGGATGGCCTGAAGTGCTGAGAAGTGTCTGAGTCAGGTGTCAGTGCCGAGATGAAGAGGAAATTTCCTCGGGCAAAATACTTGAGGGTCTTAAAATGTTTTTCTTTTGCTTTCAGAAAGTACATTTGTCCAAATGCTTCCCACATGGGCTGAAATTCCTGTTTCTCCTACTGACAGTATAATTTCATACCTGGCACCAGAGGGTGAAACACATTTTGGGGGTGGGAAGGAGGAGGGTAGTGAACCTTGGAGTCAGGGGCTCCATAAATCCTGATTTTCAGCTCAGAAATCCTTCTGACTTGGTGCCCCAGTGAGCACTATTTCAAGAACCTTTCCTTGCTTGTTTTCCCCTTTCCCTGGGCTTTCTGAAGGGCCATTATATTTATTTCAGCTCACAGTCTTATTTCTTTTTCACTGCAGTAACATCAAAATAGCTGTGCCAAGCCCAGAAAAAACAGAGGGGGAGTTTCCAGCCAAATTGCTGCTGCACTGAAACCCTATTTTTATTTTTTGAGCTGTCCTTTGGACAGGCTGAAAAAAAAACAACCAATGTGTTTTTCTCCATATGATTTTTGGGACTGGGAATGTCAGGTGCATCCCCTGTAGGCACCAGAGTTGGGACTTTTAAACCTTGTTCTGCAGTGCTGCCACATTTACCCCGAGCCAGTGGGTAAATTAGGGAGGTTTTTTACAGAATTTAGTCCCAGGGTTTTTGAGCTCTTCAACACCCAAAGGCAGTGACCTGGGTGGTGCCATTTGATTGCCCTCTGAAGAGCTGCTCCAGAGGGGACTGTGGCTCTTGGGGTCAATGTGGGAACCCTTTTATCCCCTTAAATCCCCTTTTATCCCCCGTGTGGATGATTTTTAGGGACATTCAATTCCTCTGGGAGTCATGGCCAAGGTGCTTTGGGTTTATAGTGAAGGTTCTCTACCAGTACCAGTGTTTTTCTGAGTGCCTTTAATATTCTGTTTCAGTTTGAGATGAGCCATTTGGGGTTTGTGCCTCATTTCAGCTGATTGATGCCTCAGCTGATAAATTGTGTGTGGTTTTGGTTTGTAACATTTATCCATGAACGCAAGAAAAACTCTTCTGAGTCAATTTTATCATCAAGCTGAAGATTTGATGTCTCTTAACAAGACATCCAGGATGGGAAAATCAGCAGGAGCTCCCCTTATTTTTCATTCTCATGTACAGGAACCATAAAAATGGTTTAAAATGCAACAACTGGCTTGTAAAAACCAACTGTTCAGTTCCTGGGGTTCACAGGAGAAATCTGAGTGTTCTTCAGTTCACTGGAATGTAAAAGAGGAGTCAGGTTGTGGCTGGAGATCTGATGAAATCCTGCCCAAAATCCAGGCAGGAACGTCCCCAGGGGAATGCAGAACCTCCCATGGCCCCACAGTGCTTGGGGTGGGCTGGGAAACACCCCTGAGGGCAGGGGAGAAGTTAGTCCAGGGCTGGAAGGGTAAATTCTTGGTCATTTATCTTGGGATGGTTCAAACTGGGACCTTCAAGCCCATCCAGTCCATGGGCAGGGACACCTCCCACTGTCCCAGGTGGCTCCAACCTGCCCTTGGACACTCCCAGGGATGGGGCAGCCACAGCTTCTCTGGGAATTCTATTCCAGTCCCTCCCCACCCTCCCAGCCAGGAATTCCTTCCCAATCTCCCACCCAAATCTACTTTTTTCCACTGTAAAGCCATTCCCTGTGTCCTGTCCCTCCAGCCCTTGTCCCCAGTCCCTCTCCAGCTCTCCTGGAGCCTCTTCAGGCTCTGGAAGGGGCTCCAAGTTCTCCCTGGATCCTTCCCTTCTCCACGTGAACACCCCCAATTTTACCTACAAGCCTTGAGCTTGGAATTTTGGGAAGACCAGAATTAAAGCCAAACTATTATCTTAGAGTTGTGCACTATTTTATTGGATTTATGCTCCATTTATGAGTTGAAAATATTTAATTCTGTCTATAACATGACTCAGAATACATTTACCATCTCTTGGCCTAAACTCACTCTGCTTTTGAAAGTGGATCTTGTTTTAATTGACTCTTTCCCTCTGGTCACCCCTCAGTTTTAGACACCATTAGATGCTGGGAGGTTTTACAGCTTGAAGGCAAAAGGATCCCTGTCCCATCCTGACACTGACAAATGGA
Source organism: Neodrepanis coruscans (assembly GCA_013400695.1). Lineage (NCBI taxonomy): Eukaryota > Metazoa > Chordata > Aves > Passeriformes > Philepittidae > Neodrepanis > Neodrepanis coruscans. Next base: position 2,745 of record VYZS01026562.1, on the reverse strand, counting down.
GTCCTTTCATTTGCCAGGCTTTGAGTGCCAGACCTGCCTGACATTTCTCTGAAGGAATGGCTTTAATATCTTCCTCTCAAAAGGGTTTGGAGGAAGCAGCATCCCTGCAGGCAAATTCCCCCTCTCTGCTCAGCACCTGCCACTGGGGGAGGAGGAGGAGGAGGAGGAGGAGGAGGAGGAGACCCTGCCCCTGGAAAAATAAGCACCAGCTAAACATCTTTACATTCAGAGATAAAGCCCACATTTATTTATCCATCTCTGGGTTTGATGTGCTGTGAAAACACACTCAGAAGTGTTGAAAATATGGGGGGTTATTTTTTTTTTTTTTGCAGCCATAATTAAATCAGCTGCACAATGTTGTCACATCAGAGAGATCTTCTTTTTCTTTCAACCTGGGGAAATAAAACCATCCTTGGGCTCCAAGCTGTTCCACAGATGGGAATGAGAGTGCTCTTGGTCTTAATGAATGCTAACAAGCACCTACAGCTGCTTGGGATTTCCAAGAGAGGCAAATCTCCCAGACTGAACCCTCCTTCAAGATGCTTTATGACTTTCAGATGAGCATATTCAGCCTTGAAATTCATCTTGGGCTCCACTCCACCAGCACAAAGTGTGTTTGTCTCTATTTTTTTTTATTTTTTGCTTTCAGAAACACCAGAGAATATTGGCTGTGTGAAGAAGAGGGTTTCTCCATCTTTGCCAGAGTGTGGTTGGCACTTCTGAGCTTCCTAGACAACAAACTTGCCCTTTAAATGAGTTGGGACACATGTAAGAAATCAATAGAGATGATGAAATAAAACACTGGGCTTTACTCTTGCAAGTCCAAGCCAGGGAATGTTTCTTGGAATAAGAGATGACATCTCCTTTAGAGAAAAGAGGGATGAAGGGTATTATTTACAGGAAAGGTCAGTGCTCTGGTCCCTGACTCTCTTTTAAAAGCATTTTGAGGAAAAGCAGAAGGTCCTGCCCTGTTCAGGCCCTTTCTATACCTGACTCCATTTACCTGCTGCACCCTCTTTGATTGAGAACTTTGTAATTTCCTGTCAGCCTCATCTGTGCTGCTTTTTCAACTTGCATTTCCCTAAAAACCAGCTCAATAACCACCCCAGAATTCACCAGAAGCTGCAGATCCTTCTCAATAACCTTTTCCTTTGGCTTCAATAATGAAAATTATTTCCAATTTAAAACCAGTCATCCTCTGGCTGCTGAAAAATCATTTGCATGCAGCCACTCTTCCCATCTAGGGGCACATTTCATTCATTATCTCCCATTAAACCCAGGGGTGCTGTTAAAACCTAATATATTTGGAATTTGGATGGAGGGAGCTGTGGGAGAGCTGGAACAGAAGTGGCTGCAAATAGAATTTCCAACCTCACTGGTGTGCCCACAGATTTGTGTTGTGTTGTTTCCTATTAATTTTCTTGAGGCTTTACCAGCAGCACTAAATCCAACCCATGACTTGTTCTACACACCTTTGCATTTATCCTCTTTTGCTGTTGTTTCCTCCCTGCAGACAGATTTAAAGCTGATAAATACATGGGTTTGTCCTCAAAGCCTTTTTTTCTCAGACCCAGATGGCAAAACATCCACTTCAAACACTGTGTGAAGGCTGCAAGTGTGTCATCCCTTCAGTGCCTCTGGTCTTGCCAGGATATTCTGAATAAATAGGTCTTTTTGGGTTAGTTTTGATGTGTTTATAATGCAACAGTGATCCAGCTCTCAGAAAAAGTGAGTTTATACATAAATATCAGACCCTGCCCATGGTTAATTTGTACCTTGGCTTACAGCTTTTCTAAGGATGGCATTATTTTCCCCTCAGGACAAGGAGAAATGGCTTCAAGTTGTACTGGGGAGGTTCAGGTTGGAGATGAGTCAATATTCATTCATTGAAAAGGTGATTAAACCTCTTGGAGTCACCACTCCTGGAAATATTCCAAGAATAAATGGACATGGCACTTTGTGATGTGGTTTAATGGGGATGGTGGGATATGATCCAAGGTTGGAGTTGATCTTCAGGGTGTTTTCCAGCCTCAATGATCCCATGGTTCTGTGGTTACTGACTGTAAAGGACTGTGTTTAATCCTTTTTATTCAGCAGGGTTGCAGCAACAACCTGAGGTGATGGCAATAAAAAGCTTCTCAGTATTTTTATCTGAGTTCAGTGCAGGTGGCTTTGGATTTGGTTTGATTTTTACTTCCCCTAAAAGATATAAAAGTGTCTGGAGAACTTCATGGCTGAGACAAAAATTGCTCTTGGCCCTCACTAATCCCATTTATCTTCTCTTTAAATGGAGTTGAGATTAGTGGGGATATTTTGATCTCCCCTCATGGGATAAACACGAAAAGATGCTCATTATTGTCGTGTTAATTTGTTCACAACTCCATCCAAACCCCACTCAAGTCAAGGAAAGTTCCTGTTCTTTCCTCCTTTTCCCTCATTTTGCAGAACTGTTACTCCCAGCACAGAAAGACAGAGCAGGAAAGCAAGTTTTCAGCCACTGTGCTGCTCAAAAATCACATAAAAACTTAGGAAGAGGCTTGAAAAACCAGAGGAAAATTCTGGGCCAAAATCACCTGGAATTTTTGTGGAGACCAATGCAGGATTTTCAACACAGGGAAAGGTCACTCAACAGAAGCTGAGAATGTTAAATCTGAGAAAACAGGCCTGAAAATAGAAGATAAAATATAGAAGAAAAAATAGAAAAAATATAGAAAAAATATAGAAAAGAAATATAAATAAAGATAA
>VYZS01026544.1:18802-34124 GCA_013400695.1 Neodrepanis coruscans | reverse complement strand
ACTAGCCTACCATGTGACAACAGGGCTCCAGTGCTCCTCACCCAAGGACATACCTGTGAGAAGGAGGGCTGTTTCTCCTGGCTTCCTTCTGGCTCCATTTCTGGGGTTGCATTCTCATGATCATATGCAAGACTCATTCTTCCTGCAGCTTTCTTGACATGGAGCACCTGCAGTTGAAGATGCCAAGTTATGGCAATTGTAACTGGGATAAAAGTATTTTCCTTGTTTAAAAGCTTTGCTATGCTGTGCTGCATAAGTGATGTAGATTAATAAAAGATGTTTTCTCAGCTTTACTCATCAACTGAAATGTCAGACTTGTGATACTCATATTACACATTTCTATATTAATAAACTAAGAACTTGCACTTAATCCCTCAAAATGTTACTCTTCACTGCCTCAGGATGTCTATATTTGATTTGTGTTTCAGTGCTACTAAAATTAGTTTCCTAAAATTTTGAAACAAAAAGTTGCCCCAAGCACAGAGATAAAAATAGTTTTCTTTGAAAACATCAAAACTGGATTCTTGAAATCATTCTTAATATTGGCATCAGCTTAGGAAATATATCAAAACAACCACTGTGCTCTTAATGGAAATCAGTCCTTGTTTCTAACGCATAAATATCTCACTGAAAAATTTCCAGCAGCTTCAGCATTATAGTAATATTGCATCGTACATAGACTTACTCTCTTTTTATTGAGGATACTGATATTGAGCAATTCCCATTGCTTTCCTAAAATAAGAAGCAGTCCCTGTAGATGGGGTTGATGTGACATGGTTATAGAGCCAGGGGGCTGCAGAGCTAGCCTCTATATGAAGAGAACAGACCCTGTATGTCAAACTCCAAAATGAGTTGAGTTTGTTTTGCCGTGATGGTAATTGCCAAGTGATGTCCCTGTCCTTATCTTGACCCACAGGCTTTTTCATCTTATTTTCTTTCCCTGTCCTTCTAGAAAAGAGAGAGTGAGAGAGTGTCTGGCTGAGCACCTGGCAGCCACCAGCCAAGGTCAACCCACAACAAAATGGAAACCTTGGAATGGAATCTACCTCGGCTGTGGATGACTCAACAGTCAGACTGTGCACATGACAATGTTAGAATATGATGGATTAAAATGTCCCAATACAGAGCCAGCTACTGACAAGAACCTCTGCCTTAGGATTATGGGTCTTTTGCCATTTATGGGATCAAACAGGAAAAGAGAAGAAAGGTTGTAGAAAGCAGAAGTTGTATTGCAGGGAATAAAAGCACAGTGGTTGGAGGGGAGGCTTTCACTTCCTCTTTGCCCGCCTGAGTCTCTGTGAAGTGAGACATTTTGACTCCTGAATGTCATAAGCGACAAGTGAGCTAATGCTTCCAGCCACCCAGATGCAATCACTTCAGGTTTCTCTCCCCACTCAGACACATTTTGAAGATTCTCATAACAACCAAGAGAGGAATCACTGACCTCTAATTTTGAAAAAAAAGTCTGATATTCTGACAGTAGGCTGGGGGAAAGCCAGAGTGCACAGCAGTGTGCTGTATCGCCTCCTCCGATTCAGTCCTTGCTCTATGCTCTTACACAGGGGCATGATGAGACCCACAACAGCAGATGGCAAGGATCATAGTGCACCAAGCACAGCTGCGAAGGCAGCATCTGTGCCTGCATTTGTGCAGGTTTTCTATGAGACCCTAGCACAGATGTCATGATAGGATGCTCACATTTCCATTAAGGGAACAGCAGGAAATATGGAAGCATCTCATCATGTTTTGTTAATACTTACTTTTTCTATCTGAGCAGCAGTGTTGTTTTTTGCACCTAGATGGATCAAGGCCAGGGCAACAGAGATGCTCATTGGAGAGAAGACGATATTTGTGTCCTTTGCATTTCTGTTGAGCTTACTGTAGAGATCGAGGCAAAACTCAGTAACTGGTCTAGAAATGGAGTCCATCATGAAGTGGCTGCTGACTGAGAGGACAAAAGAATGAAGAATTTTAATGCAGCTTGTCTAGCTAGACCACAGTGAAGCATTTGTCTGCCCTGAGATTCTCCCATAGCTGGTTGCTAAATAGTAGAAGTTTTCTAAATTCTGAAAGTTTAAAACAGCCAACCTTGCACACATCTGTCAGCCTACAATGCACAGGAGGAGCAAGGACACAGAGGGTCTGCAAAAGGAACCCACACTCACAACATATGTAAATTCCTCAGAAAGGACCCTTTTTCTGTCTTATCCCATACTGCCTTATTTCAGCTGATAGCATTGAAATCAGTCACCTATGGACTAACATTTTCCTTCTCCAAGCTGGTTTGGTGTATACAGTTGCATCAAGTCTTAACAACATACAATTAGAGACTTGGTGACAGGAACTGTGCCTGCATATAACCATGTGTGGTAACCAGAGCTGTGGTATGAGGGTTTCAAACAACAGGTTTATAAAAATAAAATCACTAATAATTAAATGTTTTCATACATGAAAAAAGGGTCATTAACAGCTGTGGAGACTGAAAGACATAAGGAAACATTAACAGTTTGAAATACACTTTTTCATTTCTCATGAATTTTCCAGGAACCACATATTCAGGCAGGATATACAATTAAAAATTCCAAACAAAGTAATAGCTCAAGAGCCCTGAAAAGAAGTTTGTACGTTCCTGCTCAATGATATGACAAGGTCTGTTTCACTCTTATTTTATACTAGAAACTTTACAGTCTGATACTTTTCCCATGAGTCATTTACAGTCAATTCACTCTGCTTAAGGACAAGTTAAGACCAAGTTCAGCTTGGTCCTTGCAGTAAGGAGGCCATCTGAAAATAAGGGGTTGTCACCTCCTTTACTGAATCTCAGCAGAACTTTAAAGGTGTTTGGTGGATACTAGTGGGATCACACAAACTTTTCTGGAATCATTATAACAAAAAAACCAGCATCAAAACCCACAAACAAACAAAAGTCAAAACAAACAAAAACAATAACAACAAAAAGAACAAAAACCCACAAACAGATAAAAAAACAAATCACATCAATTTCAAAAAAAACAATATTTTGAACAACACATCAGAAAAAATGTATGAAAAGCAAAGCATACACTCCTGCATTCTTGCAGACACAGAGATAGGTAGCTGTGGTCTGTGTTCCTGAAAGATGATTTATTTAGGAGGACAATGACAACAATTGAGAGAAGTCACTCATGTTTCCCATGGCACAGATCTGTCTGGCTCTGCCTTTCAGCCTGCACTGGGACTAGCATGGATCAGGTCCATAGCAAGCTTCCAGAACTCCTCTCTATTATAAAAACGAATGAGTGCACAGCCAGGTGGTTGTGCCCAGTGCTTACAGAAGGCCACGGCACAGCAGGCACTCTTTCTCAGCCCTGTCTGTGTGGCTGCTGCACCCTGCAAGGTGAAGTTACATGAGGAGCTCCATCCTGTGTCACCAGAAGGTTAAGGGTACGGAGAAGCTCATGCAAAGCTGAACTTTAGGATCTTTTATCAGCAAGGGCCTTGTACAGCCTGTCCTGGACTATCGCTGCCTCTCTGAGAGTGGTCTGGAGCCTTCTTGGGAGGGGTTTCATGAAGCTGGGGACCACCATCCCTTTCCAGCTAATGCTCTCCTGAGACCCTGCTCTCCCACTGAGGCATCAGTTCTTCTACAACAGCCACAGCTCCCCCACCAGAGACCCTGCCTTTTACAGAGTTTTCTTTTTTTCAAAGAGCTATTCAAAATGTCTTGCACTGTTCTTAAGATGCTATGTGCAGACTACATCTCACTTAGCCATGAGCCAGGCATGAACTTTGCATGAGAAGCTGAGACTCAGGTGCCAGAAAAAAGTTATCAGGGCATTGGGAGTTGACAAGGCTCCGCCAAGATGCAACATTTAAACGTGCAAACCATCTTAGCCCACAGCAAGTACCACACAATGGGAATTAACTCAGCCTACATTAAAACAGACTGAGCCTAAGACAGATTGCTGCAGAGGCTTGGAAAAGGTGAAAAGTCAAGTTCGTGAATATATGAAAGTGTGATGTGTGGCAAATGCAGTCATTTCTTGCCATTTAACTAGCTTGAAAAGCACAGCAATAATCAATGCTTCACTCTGTTCCTGAACAAAGCTCTGTGAAAAGAACCCGTACGATGAAAGAAGTTCATATATGTTTCATACTGAAACATTTGTTTTACCCTGAAGTCCAGAAGTACTTCATATAAAGACCTAATATAAATGGACAAAATAGAGGAGAAATACCCAAAATGTTCTCTGCACAGACAAATTAAAGATTAATTTTATCTAATTAATTCTGAAAGCAATTGTTCTAGCTCTGTTATTTGTGTCTTTGTATAAAATATGGGTTTCATTTTCCTTTTACTAATGTAGTCATCTTACCACAAGACATTGTACAAAGTAATTGTTTCTCCTGTCTTCCACCTTCATATCCTAATATCCAGAACCTTTTGGAAACAAAACTCAGTGCACCTTTAGTGCTGAAGTTTGTATTGTTCTACTTCCACACCTCTTGAAAGATCTGAAATGGAGCTGTGAAATCGGTCATGGCAAATGTAGGTCATGAGGCATATTGTAGATGTGCCCAAACTTCAGAATGAGTCAAGGAGACAAAAAAGAGTTAATAAACTTACTCAGTGGGAAGGAGACATCTCCACCCCACCCTGCAGGGAAAGGACTGAGTGCCAAGAATGGAGGGAGAGCCCAGAATCCGGGAACAGGTTTTAAAAGCAAGTATCTGGCATACTGAGGTGGCCACTCCTTTTGTAAAAGCAGCAGGCTGTTCTCAAGGAGACATCCAGGTACAAACACTGCAGCCAACTCCATGGTTTTGTGAGTGGGAACTACTTAGAGAGCTGCCCTAGAAACCAAAAGGAAAGGAGAGGAGGAAAGGGCTGGTGAAGGAATTTTCTTGCTGCAGACTGAAAGGATTTAGTGAACTTCTTTAATTTAGATTGAGTTGGGCACAAGTATATGAATGATTCCACACCATAAAGTCTTCTGTCTAATCTGTGTACTAAGAGTTTTGGAGCAGCTCCAAGGACTGTAGCATTTGGAGAACACCTACATGGTGAACAACGAATGGTAATGTTACTTTTAAATGATCTTGGGGTCATAAGAAGGGACAATATAAGATCAAAAGAAGACCCTATCTGCTGTTTTGCACAAGCCAAAGCATCAGCACTGAGCATTATCAATACTGCAGAGCCACTGATAAGGGAGATGCTTTGCACGATGGTTCAGCAGATCTTAATATAGACCAGCAGATGGAAATTACTGGTGCTGCTGTACATAAGCAAGAAGCTACCCAGGAAAACAGCTTCCTTCAAAAGAAACCAGTGCATAGTACAGACCTTACAAAGATGACAAACTTCTTCCATAGCTCTGTGAAATGACAAACACTTTTTTTCTATAACTATTCATGATCTGTTCTCTCTTTATAGTTTGTTTTTTGCTAAAGGTAGATGAAATCAAAATTAAAAATATCAAAGAATAAAAACACTGTGCTCAAAGCTATCATAATTAATGGATGCATTATATTATATTATTCATCAGAAGGAGCAGGCAGTAAATAGGGCAGAGAGGCTAAGAGAGCTGTAGCCTTGGTTTTAAGGTAATTCTGTATTTCATACAAGGTAAGAAGAAAGAAACCTGTTTTCCCTGATGCCACATGATAACCCCTACTGAATGTTTTACTTATTCAATCTGCTTCCCACTAAGGTACTTCAATATGCATTCATTTCTCATACACAAAGGAACACAGAATTGGCAGAAATTACATGTGTTTATCCTAGAAGAAGACCACATGACCACAGGTAGCACTGTTTCTTCACATGAAAATTGGTAGAAGTGGCTTTCCTGTTTTTCATGACCATTCTTATAAAAAGATATTTCCAAGTGTCTCTATGCTGATTTGGAGTGAAAGGGACAAACAGCACATAAAAAAATTGAATTTCCTACAACACAGACATTCTAATAATTCGTAAGTGACACGAAACATTTCCAAAGTATAATTCTTTAAATTAAAAACAAATACATTTCAGTACAAAACAGCTTTTCAAGCAAAAAGGTGCCAAGTTCTTTTTCCAGAAAAAAGTAGCCTCTCAAGACGTTACTTTTATGCCAGAAAACTCTTTTACTGACTGCTTTTATTAGTTTACATCAGTCCCTCCAACATCTTCCATACCTCTCTCCAGGCTAATTATTTCTGCATAAACAGACGTGTACTGTCTGCTACATGCTGTACAGCGGTAAGTTATTTGCTGTGCCTGTGTGCAGCTGCACAGGTTTCTCAACAAGCTTCTAAATATCATTGCCAAACCCAGGAGCTAATATGTTGATGATAAAGACTAGCATCCCCACTAACAAAACAAAATCTGAATACTATTCCACCCTTTCTATTTTATAGAGTCATTGTTTAAGAACACAAACAATTCCTCTGGCAGCTGGGATCAGGATTAGGCAAACACCTAAGAATCCCATCAAAGAATTGAATGCCCTCTCTCTCATCTAATGAACATTTCATGGCATTTTCTTGTGCCATGGAAACCTGAGAAAGGAAAATAAACCTGTGTCTCCCATTCTCTGGGTGAGTTTGCCCAGGTTGTCAACATCATCACTTTATGTGAAGTCCGTTTCTACCAGAGTAGGTAGAGGTGCTCTGAAAAAGACTACTCTACAGCCCTCCTGGAAATACAGGCAAAAAAGCATCTACTTTCTTGTATAAGCCACTGAACTCATCAGTCCTGTGGAAATTAGATCTTAGTGGATGGACAGAGAGATTCTGGGGAAATTTCAGATTCAAAAACCTGTAAAATTTAGGCAAGAATCATTAGATTCATAGCTTTGGACATGTGCTCCTAAATTCTTCATTTATGTCTTACAAAAGCCCAGCTCCCCTTGTGAGAGCCACCTGAATTTTAGCAGTGTGCTTTGCTGCCTGCAGTCTCTAAAATTATCTCTCTCTCTCTGTCTCATTTGTAAACATGATGTTTACTTTACCAGCCTGTAGACTACTTTGGATCTGCCAAAAAAATATCACAAGTCATTTTGGAGGAAAAAAACCCCAACAACATAGAATTTTTACCTTCTTGCCCGAAGAGGTTAAATGAAGAGCACAACAGCTGAGATCTGGAGCATGTTACTGGGACTACTGTATTACAAAAATTTCCCACTCACTTGTGGGAAAGTTCTGCCTCTAACCAATTGTTGCTGATAGCAGCATGTTGCAGTTTAATGCAAATGCCATCAACATGAAGTTTCCCCACAGAAGAGTGGGAAACCTCTATCTAGCAATATGCTATTAGCATTTCTCTCAAGGCTGCCCAACAAGTTTGGCAGGCAATATCTACTGGCAACATCTTCTGATTGCAATGCCAAGTCACCCTCACCTGGAAAACTGGTCATTAACCCTGGAGATCTATGGCTGCACTGCTGTGCACAGTCCCTTTCAAATTTGATGGGGTCTGGCCTGGACACAGGTGTATGCAGGGTTCATGCCAAGATTATTTGGAGCTGAGCTTACTTGCAAAGATAGAGAAAATGAATGGGAAATGCATGAGCTTTGTGTTGCCTAGAGCCATCTCTCTCAGGTATGGAGTTGGCTTTATGTGCATGGAAGGAGCTTAATTAGAGAAGAGAAGAAGTATTTCCTTGAAGTGTAAGAGAAATCCCCAGCCAGGGGGTATTCTTTCAAATCATTGCAGTTAAGAATGGAAGGCCAAGGAGTGGTTGATCACATATGTTAAGTCTCCAGTATAAAGTGAGAATGAAGTGAAGAGCATAGAGCTGAATAAGCACAGTGTTTGATTTCCCCTAATCAGCACTACCGAGCTCAGGTGTAACACTGGGTTATGGCAGCTGGACTCAGAGATCAAAATTAATCTAGGGCTCTATGTGGCTTTGTGTCGTGGTTTCACCAAAAATTTAGTGATTTTTGACAAGAGATGTCCGAGAGAAGCCACAAACACACCCCAAAATGAAGAAAACACACAAATATCAGAGTTTATTTCACGCACACAAAAAAAACAACAAATAAAGTGCAACAAAACAGACAAGCTTCCCAGGGCCCGTGTTGGGATGAGGACGCTCTGGAATAGTGCTGGTCTCTCTCTCTGGGGCTCCCGAAGAGACACCGGGATAATTAGAGAAGGCCCGCGACCGATCTGAGGACCCCTCAGCAGCGTGAGCTTCCGCTCGGCTTTTTCTGAAGAAAAACACTCAAGAAAGTTAGAAACCGCGAGCCCCCTCTCCCTCCNCCAGCGCCACATGCTCCCAGGCTGGCCACCACTCCGCAGGGACACCTACGCTGAGCAACGCTGCCGCTGCTCGGCTGTCGCCACCTGTGCTCGCACGGGTGACGGGCGCAAGGGCCAAGCGGCCATCGCCACCAGTGCTCGCCGCTCTGCGCTGCTGGTGCTGCCGCTGCCGCTCGACTGGCGCTGCCTGCGCTCACCTGGGCGCGGGCGCAGCACGGCTTGGCCAAGGGCGTCCAGGACAGCAGCACGGGTGGCGGCAGCGCGGCCGCACAGCCTGCCCCAGCGCAGCCCCCACTGCTCCACTGCAGCTGTCGCTGCTGCCGTGGCTGTCGCTGCTGCCAGTCCCATGTGCGCGACTGATGGGCTCCCGCGTGACGACCAGGGGCATGGTATGATAGGAAAAAAGACCGGTTTTACTTTCACTTTCTTACCCTGCAACACTTTGCAACCCTGAAAATGTTATGTCTTTCCTTTCTCACCTTTTCTTCCTTCTTACAAAGCATAAGATTGCCTTTGGATTCATAGGAGCTTCGAGGAATTGAACATGGTAAGCAGGGAAGAGAAAGAAGGTCCTTCTCTTTCTTCGTTCTTCCCACACTTTCCTTCTAGTGCTGAAGCTGGACCACACTCTTCCTTAGGCACAGGTCCCAACAGCTTTGTTGTTCCCTGGTTCTCTACCAAGGTCTCAGAGCAGTTTGCCACACTCCAGTGCTCCAGTAGCAACCTGAAAAGAGGGATTTTTAAGCAATGCAAGATACAAGGATAAAACTAGTGTTCTTGTTACCTCTACTCTTTTCCTCCCTTTTTTGTTTCCATTTGCTATTCACTTGTTTGTTTCTGGTTTTCCTTCCTTCATGTTTCTGTAGTGCTCCTTTGTTCTTCCTCCTCAGGTCTTTCTCTATTTTTAAAATTTATTTATTTAAGCACGTTGCCTTTCCATGTATCTTGAGATGATTTTATGAGTCCTAGCCTCTTTTCAGTAACAGCCTAAGTATTTTTGAGTGTCTTGCTAGACTCTCCTTCCTCAAATCACTGTGCTTTCTCCTTCTCTCCTATATTGACATTGTTCATTTTACTTGCTCTGCAATATATTCCCTCAGTACTTCCTTGGTATCAGTTCAACTGCTTTGCCCCAGGAAATGTCAATGAATGTGCAAATTCTATCTTTTCTAGGCCCTTAGGATACTATATTCACAGAAGTGTACTACTTTCCCAGTGATGCCAGCTGGCCCTGACTTGCATTTTTCAAGTTTCAAAACCAAACTGCTCTTCTCCACAAACAACTTTTGCTCCCACAAGACATTAAAATATATCCCTTCTCCTCAACCAAATACTAGGAGCAAGAAGTGGGCAATGACTGTGCCTATGAGCAAGTCATGAGATGACTAGGCATATAATACTGCAGTTTGCAGCTGCCTGCCAAAGCCAGCCATGGCTTGCTTTTTTCCATTTGGGGCATCATCCATCACTGGATAGTAATGCTATGATGAAAGCTGAGGTGGAGCACCTTTTCAATATGAGCAAGTCCCTCAGCTATGTTCACTCTCTTCATTGTAACCAACACCTTTCATCACGTAAGTATTCCTACACACAAACTCCCACACATATTTTCCCATGTCCTCCCATGTAATTTCTTGCCCAAGGCCCAGATGCCAGCATGGGTGGAACAAACCATAGACTGCAACATGATTTCTCACACCAGCAGAAGCATCACAGATACTTCTCCCTCAGATGATGCAAGATGGAAAGGCTTCACACTGGGATTGGTAGAGAGAAGAGGCAGAAGTGAAAAATGAACCTAAGATTTTCATGGGCAAGCCACTCTATTTATAAATGACCAATAGGTGGGTTTGTTTTATGTGGGCTAAGACAGCTTTGTATCTCTAACATCTGCTTGCTTTGCACAAGATGGGATACCTTGGTATTAGTCAGGAGGTGGAGAAAGATGGCCCCCACCCTGAGGCAGTGTTTCTCTCTGCTTTCATGGGATAACCCTTCATGGCAAAGCTATCACAAGGTGAAAACATGTTTACATAATCTGTAGCGATATGCCAAATGCTCTGATCAGCATTTAAACAGACTAAGACCTTCATTAAATGAAAACTGGCTCCTGAACTAGAATATTTTCAGAACCTGAGAGAGCTAAGAAAGTAATGTCTGATCTTTTCTTCTTCAGAAAATCTCATCCAGGAAAAAAAAAGAAAAAAAAAAAAAAGAGGGATAGGCCAATCTGACAGAGGTTTCCATCAGTCTAGAAGACCAGCACAGATGTAGCAGCAAGCATGACATGGCCTGCTGAACAACTGAAACTGCTTGATGAAGAGTCAGTGCCCAAACACAAACCATCCAGACTAGAGGCAGCTAGTCCATCTTGCCTATATACTGATCGCCTGTGCAGCTGCTTAGTCATCAACCCCATGTACAGGGTCCTGACTCACCTCCTACAAGAGAATCAATAGAAATCACAGTGACAAAACAGCCCTGGATACATCTGATCTCAGCCTCCAAAGCTGATAAGGCAATGATGGGATGTATCAACCATTCCCAGGAATCAGGTATCACTGAAGCTGAATCACTAAAGATTTTTGCAGGTACTTCCTTCTCAGACAGGATGGCCTGCACAGTAATTGTTATCTTTTTCTTTCTTAGGACTTCTATCCATGTATCAGGACACCTGATGCATGTCAGCAAAGACATCCAGAGGTTTTCAGGATCTCACCTCCCATTGTTTTTGGTAGAAGTTAGTCTCCTCAGTACCCTCAAAGATATGGGCCAAAGATCACAATTAACCTTCTGGCATTAAAATGCATTAGACTCATTAGAAGTCCATAGTCACAGAATCACAGAATATGCAGAGTTGGAAGGGACTCACAAGGATCATCAAGTTCAACTCTTAGCCTCGCTTAGCCCCATCCCCAATAGTGACACTGCGTGCCTGAGAACACTTCTTGAACTCTGTCAGCCTTGGTACTGTGACCACTTCCATGGGGGGCCTCTTCCAGTGCCCAACCACCCTCTGGGTGAAAAACCTTTTTCTAATATCTAGCAGAACAGGTGAAACTGCAGAATAATTCTGACTGAAGACTTCTCATGGGTTGATAAGTTCAAGAATCAAAACAGAACTCCTGTCTCTAAATCTACAAAAACAACTGCACTATTCTTTGATGTCAAAAGTCTGCGTATAATGGTTTGCATATTCCCATTTAGAAATCTCTTTCCAGTATCTTTCAAATCTGAGGCATCAAGCAGATTTCTCAAGTAAAATACTCCCATCTTTTGAGGATACATAATTGAACTCTCTATATCCTGACCAGCTAGTAACATGGTCCTTACTGAGAACCACCATCATGGGACCCAGAAGGGCAATCCAGACATTTTTTTATTATTTCAATTCTGTAGTCTGAGTGAATCTGTTCATTTCCATTCTTAACATTTAGTGGAAGTCAAGAGTGAACACTGACACTGTCAGTGAGCATGCAGACTGATGCTGGAGGTATTGCACATCTGACACAGGTTTTATAGTGCTTTATTCTGAACAGTAATTAGGTAAACCAGTACTGAACATATGCAGCAGGCAGTCTTTAGATAGAAATGAAATCTGATTATTATGATCTTATGTGGAATTTGAAGACTAGTAATTACAATATTAATTTCACTAGAGTTGAAGCCCTTATTTCTTTCTCATGCTTCAGACACTTAGCAGAAGTAAGGAGTTTCCTTAATGCTGAATCCAGAACTAAAAATGGCAGATAATCTGTGCATGAAAAGTGTAGTGCTTCCAGTATTAATCCAACTGTGTTCTATCCTTAAATTGTGTAATTGTGTTTTTTCTTAGGAGATATATAACTGCAGTGAACTCGTCCCATCTTCCATGTCTAAAGGGAATGTGTCAAAAACTGCCACACAATATAGTCCAACCTCCCCAGTCTGGGAAGTAACGTAGCTCGCGCTGAAGAGTCTTCTGGGTATACATATTTTCATCATGATTTTTGCCTCTAGCATCCATAGTCCTCAGTGTGGCTGCTGTTTCACAAATGCAAAGTCTGATGCCAACCTCAGTTGTTTAATTACACTGCAGAACTTGGGCACTGTTTCACTGAGCATTGGGAAGAGTCTGGTAGGGCACCCTGGACCACCAGAATGTAGTCAGGTACAAGGGAAGAGCTGTCACACCACATGTCCACAATTCTCCTTACAGGCAGCAGGAATCCAGAGAGTCCGAGTGTGGGTTGCAAGGGAGAGTGGCTTGACTAGGGAGAAAGAATGCCACTCTTCCTTTCAAAGCCCTTTCCAGCTCCTGGTCTATCTTAAATCAGGCTCTCAGTTCATTTGGGGAAAAAGATGGCACAGAGGAACAAAATATTCTTGTTGCTGAGGCTGGGATACTTCTCAATGATGTGTTCTTCACAGTGGAAATCCTTCAGCTTAAGGGGATGACACGTAAGGAGAAAAACTAGTTCTGCTGCATATGTAGAGTACATTGTATTACCCAGCCAATATATGGACCTCTTAGATTTCCTTTCAAAGGACATAGTCAGGATAACAAGCTTTACAGAAGTATGCACCCACAAATGTAATTGTGCTTTTTCATAATGAATATGCATTGCTTAAGGACAACAGAATCGGCCTGAAAGAATCACATTGCGAGTTTTGTTGTGTCTAAACAAAAAGATAAATGGATGGTCAGCTTTAAATTCATCTTTGTGTTGCAAAATCCGATATCCTGGTACCTCTCGGGACTCACCACCTTGTTCATTAACTTCCAAGAAGACCTTATGGATGATCTTTGACAAAACCACACCTTTTGTCTCACACATCTCAGAGAAATCTGATGTACTCTCATTGAAGATATTTGTCATTCCCAGGCTTTCCAGAAGTGGCTTCAGGTCATAGTCACCTTCCATGCTAAGCTTTGGAAGAAATACGTTCACTTTGGTGTTGGCCATCATGCTGGGATTTGTCCACTGTAATAATGTCTCAGGGGTCAGTGCTTTTTCCAGCTGAAAACATAAAGGAACAAAGAAAATTAATTAACAGTCCAAGGAAAGAAAAAAAGAAAAAAAAGAAAAGGGGAAAAGGGGAAAAGAAAAAAAAAAGAAAAGGGGAAAAGGGGAGAAGAGGAGAGCAGAGCAGAGCAGAGCAAAGCAAAGAAGAAAAGACCATTCATGAACTCCAAAAAATAAAGTCTGAAAGGTAACTTTTGTTTTTGAATTCATGCCTGTAGCATTTAGGCTTAACATACTCTCAGTTATATTGATGCAAGTATGATTTAATCCATTGGACAGGCCTCTGGAACAAATCTAGAGTATGTGCATGCTCTGGCAAGCTTTTGGTAAGCAATCACCTCAACAGCCATATGAAGGAACCTGAGAAGAGTCTCTACTCAGATTACACCTGGCCAACTGGTAACGATCCAAAAGTCTTTATTCCTGACCCTACAGAATAATGAAATTGCTGGGACAGAAAAAGACTCCAAATCCAGAACCTGATCTCAATCAAACATGCCTGTTTGAGCCATTTTCTTAAAACTGGAAAGTGAGGAGGCAGGATTTGGTATCAGGAAAGGCTTTCCTTTTAAGGTATGTGTAAGGTATATTTTGTAATTTACTCCAACACATAAAAGTATCTTACAGATGCAAAGACAGATTCTTCCTGCCTTTAAAATTTGTGGCCAGCTGCAGCAAATTACAAAGAGAACTTGCACGATCATCTGTCTTTTAATACTTAAATAACTTTATTATACTTCAATGAGATTAGCTCAGTTGGTTAGAGCACGGTGCTAGTAGCACCAGGGTTGTGGGTTTGATATCTGTATGGACCATTCACTGAAGAATTGGACTTGACGATCATTGTGGGTCACTTCCCACTCAGAATATTCTGTGATTGTATGGTTATTAATTAATTTTATTAATTAATTAGTCCTTAATAAAATTTGAAGAAGAGTGAAAATTTTCGTAGACAAATTATGTTAGAAATTGTTGTTCTTTAGAAAATGCTTTATTAATTTTCAAACTTATTTTTTGTTCCCTTATGCATTGCTTCTAAATAACAAAACTCTCCCATAAATATATGGCATTATAAATGTGCTATTTCCAAGGGAAGTATCACAGCAATTCTACTTTTTTGTCTCACCTTCTCCAAGCCAGTGGTCTCATCTTCAATTTCTTTGGGAAGCAGAATGACCATGCTTATATGTTTGTTAAGGCATGGAAGTTCAAGGATGGCAACATTTAAATCTTTTACATAGCCCAGGCAAAAAGTAGCTTCCAGATTCATCATCTGCACTGGTTTAGTTTCACTCTGCAAAAAACAGATAAGACAATCTATCTTTATTTTTAATTCACAAACAAGATTGTGATTGAGGACAGTTTGTAAGCTCACATGGAGGTGGTCCATTGAGCCACCACCTGAGAATTTGTTGGCTTTCATAGGTAATGAAAGCAGCAGTAGAAGACCCTGTAGGCTTTTTACAGTAAGCAGCTTTCCAAAAAAAAAAGTGGAACAGAATTCTACTTCTTATGATAACAACATATTGGAGATGTGCCTTATAAGAGCAATATACCTCGTATTGGTGGCCCCTCATGACCTTTTCACTGACTGCTACAAAGTACACTGTCTACAGGGCATCCTAATGCCAGTAACTGTCAAGCACTGGGCACAACTCAAGAGTGAAGGTCAAGCTGTTCATACGAATAATTGATATTTTGGTTCAGAAACTGAAATAGAATAAGAAGAAACTTCAAGCTTTCCTAGATCCCTATGTCTTCGTTTTTTTGTGAATGAAACAAAACAAAACAAAATAAAGCAAAACAAAACAAAATTCTTTATTTCATAAGGAAGATTTAAAAAACTGTTCTGTTCACAAGGAAAAGTTCAAAATTCAAATTCAGTAGAAAATGTTACTTTAAAAAAAACCCTTGAGATATTTAATTTAAAAATTTTAGTATTGATTGTAGGATTCTAAAAGCTTTTTTAGCTGAAACTATTGGTTGATGAGGTAATTTATGAATATTTTCAGTGAACCTGAAACATCAACTTTTCTTATGCATCTATATTTATATATGTGTGTGTATATATTTGGAGTATAATCTC
>VYZS01026538.1:33477-46405 GCA_013400695.1 Neodrepanis coruscans | reverse complement strand
CTTCTCTGGACACGTTCGAGGATTTCAATATCTTTCGTAAACCGAGGGTCCCAGAACTGGACACAGCACTCGAGGACACGGCACTCGAGGTTTAGCCTGACCAACGTAATGCCAATCATAATGTAAATTTCATTCCGTGTCTCTTTTTCCTCCTTGAAATCCTCATCATGCCCCGTGCTTTACCTGACGGCCTTGGATGTAATCCCAGAGCAGAGTGTGGGTTTGGAGCCAGCCTCAGTCCTGTGTTCATTGCCCCGAGCCGCTGCATTGGAAATCCGCGTCCAAAACACGGCTGCCACCTGCCAGCCAAAAGGCACCACAGCCCGGCCCCCTGTACCCTGTTCTGCCATCAGGAATCACGCGCAGGCGGGGAATCCTTGTCACTCGGCCTTTTCCCAAGGCTGGACATCGGTGAGACTGACTGAATATGAAGGGGACTGCTGTTATTCTCCTGTCATTTCAAGAAAACTGCAGCCCTGTGCTCTGTTAAAGACCAGGCTGCTGGAGGTGGGGTGTCCCAGCACAGCAGTTGCTCAGTCTGATGCCTGTGATAACCAGCTATCAGACAGGCTGCTCAATTCTGAAAATAGAGACACAACTGTGTGCACACCTCTACAAAGCAAGGTGTTTTGGTTTTTTTTCTGTCCAATGGTATAATTTTTCATGGACAACTACTTTATTTTCCATTCGTAAAGTTTTGGACACATTTTAGTATTTTTGGTAATGCCAGAGTTAATTCATGTCCGTATTTTTCTTTATCTCCTTTATGCTATAAGTAGTAATTGAACCTGGCAGCAAAAACTGTTAGCACTGTTAAATTCATACAGAACTCCTAAGGCACTGAAAGATCTAAAATTCGTTTGACAAATAGTGGTGTGAAAGAACCATAATAGGCAAACATGTAACTAGTATTACCCATTAAAATATACAAATAATTTGTGAAAGATCTGGAAAACACAACTAGTATAAATTCCTCCTCACTGTCTCAAATGGTGAGGGAGTGTGTACTAGGGACTGGGAGAGTCAGGAAATATATTCCAGGTTTGGCTTTGACTGCTACTTACAGACCACCTTCAGATCAAAATATTTATTAAATACTTAAAATTGGGGGGAATATTAAAGCAAATTACGTTAAAAACCACAACAGAACACATACATATCAAAATACCGAGACAATGGCAGTAGCAAATAAAACACAATAAGCATTCTTGTATGTACAAATAAAAGGATGTGGTCATACCAACGTGCATGTAGAACTTGTAATCTGCCAGAACCATTCATTGATATTAAAAGTATTTCAAATCATTTTCCTCTTGTTGTTTAATTCTTTATGTCATAGATTTAACACAGCATTTTTGTTTTAACCTGGATTATTCCAAACTACAGGCTAATATCCCTTGATGTTGCTGAAGTAGTATCCACTTATCTAACAATGAAGCAACATGAATCATGGGCAAAATGACAGAGTTTAGAGGTTTTAAAACATCTTATGATGCCAGTGGAAGTTTTGGCATATATGGCATATATCAATTTTGCCATAAATTACTGCTTTATGCACATTTATTTATTGTATTTATATTGCTGCTTTCTAACAGAACATTCACTTGATAAGTTGATATCTTGAACAGTTTGCTGACTAAAACAACCCAAACGACACATACATGGACACAGATTCTTTCCTCCCCCATATGTATGTATGTATGTGTCTGTTATAAAAAATAATTCTTTTATCGCTGAGCAAAAATGCATAGTAGCTTGTATTGGATCTACTGGGAGAAAATACAGCTGCTCTCACAGTTTGCAAAAGGAAGAGACACATTCCAGAGGTACTGATCCACTGTGGAGGACAGTCTCTGGCCAATCCGCTGTGCTGTGGCACAGCCTGAAATGGTGGCTTCCCAAATTGTCAGGTGCAGATCCTTCAGGGTAAGACAGTGACATAGTCGCCATCATCAATTTCTGTAAAGTAAAAATAATAAAATAAGACCAAAAAAGGATGTTGTCATTTCAAGTGGCTTTTCTGAAAGGCCGTGGTAAGCAGGAGGGCCTGGGGCAGGGCAGGTATCAATAACTCAATTTGGTTTCTCAGTATTCTCATTTAGGCCCCATGTCCTATGGACTGGGTTTTTCAGAAGCCCATACAGAGGCAAAGCCTTCATTGCCTTTTCTGAGCTGGCAAGCTCTGTTAAAAACAGTTGTATACCCCACTTGACACCCTCTTCTTCCTGAGAAACAGTCAAATGTTGGAAATCATCCATACTTGGTAAATCAGATCAATAGCTGAGATATCTGTGACTATTTTCTTTCATAAACAAATGTACCCAAGAGAAAAATGCTCACCCCACCTAAGGGAGAGCCTGGAGAAACTTTTACATCTTGTCAGATTTACTATGCTTTTTAAGAAGCCAGAGAAAAGGCGGAAATTGAATGCTTGGGACTCAAAGCTCCACTCTGGAAACCTACTGCTCTTCAAGCATCTATCTTCAGATGAGCTGTTCCTAGGCTAGAAAACAAAGTTCAGAAATATCCAATCTCCAGGATCATGATCCAAGTCTGTTGAGGTNCAATTTGGTTTCTCAGTATTCTCATTTAGGCCCCATGTCCTATGGACTGGGTTTTTCAGAAGCCCATACAGAGGCAAAGCCTTCATTGCCTTTTCTGAGCTGGCAAGCTCTGTTAAAAACAGTTGTATACCCACTTGACACCCTCTTCTTCCTGAGAAACAGTCAAATGTTGGAAATCATCCATACTTGGTGAATCAGATCAATAGTTGAGATATCTGTGACTATTTTCTTTCATAAACAAATGTACCCAAGAGAAAAATGCTCATCCCACCTAAGGGAGAGCCTGGAGAACTTTTACATCTTGTCAGATTTACTATGCTTTTTAAGAAGCCAGAGAAAAGGCAGAAATTGAATGCTTGGGACTCAAAGCTCTGCTCTGGAAACCTACTGCTCTTCAAGCATCTATCTTCAGATGAGCTGTTCCTAGGCTAGAAAACAAAGTTCAGAAATATCCAATCTCCAGGATCGTGATCCAAGTCTGTTGAGGTGTTCCCCTGGTCACACTGGAGTGGTTAGTCCCACACATGCAGCAAATCCAGCTGCAAGTGCAATGTGAGGGATTGGGACAGGAAAATACGGTGCTTGCTTTAGGAAGTACTGCAGAGTTTTGTGTGGTGCCTGTGCTTCAGAGAGATCCATCATGACATTAACCTGAGCTCCCCATGTAAGCATGTGTAATAATGCAGTCTGAGGGGGAAGTTTGGAGTTCGGTATAAGTGAAATTTAAATGAAAACTGAATAACAACTTCCAAAGTAGTTCAGTTATTTCTAATAGCCCCCATTTCTATGGACAACCACAAACATTTTGACAGTGAAATGAAAAGATTTGTTTTCCTCTCTGTGAGTTCAGACCAGGACACTGTGCACCTCCTAGAAAAATTCCTGGTGCAGGACCAGACAATTAAATATGTATTCCACCCGATTTTTCCCAAAAATGTATCCATGCTAATAGAGTATTTTCCATCTCCCAAGAGTGACAGTGATAAGATACCATAAAAACATTTTTAGAGCAAATGTGGCCTGTGTGCTCTTGCCACAGTCTGTCAGAGGACACTGAACAGTCTCTGCGTTATTTTGCAGCCTGTGTCCTGATGGGTGCTACAGCTGAGCATTGTACAGTAGTAACAGGAAGAATGTCTTTCAGAGGTGTGGGAAGGTTGCTGGCAAGTTACCAATAGTATCTCCAGTCATCCTTACCAAAACAAAACGTTAGGACTACAGGGGCCTATAAAACAGTCTAAAGCTTTATGAAAACTTGCATCTTTATTGTATCTATTTGCATAAATCTGTCAGGTAGAAATACCATAGCCTTGTCTTACACCTGGGACTCATGAGCAGAAGATCAACGAGGCTGAACTCCCTGCTTCCAAATCTGTGATCCTGAGTACAAGTTTATATGATTATTAATTAGTCATGCTTTAAAAGAAATCACAACAAATCACAAGCTCCCTGGCTGTTTTTTCTTTTCTTTTCTTTTTTTTTCCTTGCCTTCCTCTCCCCCAGTCTCAGAAATAACTGAGTTAAGTTTTGATATAAAAATAGCTTAGAATGGGGACAATAAAGGTAAAGGACAGCCTCAACCCGCAGAAGTGCAAGGGCCTGGCACTTGTGCAGAACCACACTGGGTAACACTGAGGAAGGTGTCAGCCTTCCTCAGCCTAGAAGTGTAAACACTCATGAAGGAGTAAGTTGTGAGCAACATCATGATTCTGTATCTCTCACAATTTTAATTTGTTAATTTGCAGTGGATTAGGGTAAGTAACCTGTGGGCTAAGAACAACCATTTTCAGTGAATATATGAGAGAAGGGAGGATGTTAAACTTCTGTCCATGTGAGGGGCCATTTAGCAACTATTCACCACAAATGCTGTCAATGCTGTCATCTTAAAAAAACCACAAAGGCAGAGCTAAATATCTTACCACCATAAACATTGTCCTTTTCCGAGTTGAACCTCAGGCTTCGTTGCGAGATCCTCAGTTTCTTCACTGGGTAGCGAAGGTTTGTTATTAGTCCTTGATCTGGCTTTTCAAAAGTGTATATTAGGTCCTTTAATGTTCTGAAGATCCTCTCTGGAACACCTTCAGAAGTCTGCAAGGAAAGAACAACAAAGTTTGTTTGCAACTGCCCTTAGCATGGAGACCCCTAAATGAAAGAAATGACAAGTTGTTTCTTATTTACTAAGGAGCTGTTTTGTAAACACATTTGGTGACAGAATATTGTACTGTCCTTAAAAGACTAGGGACACCTGTTAGATGGCATGGTTATGGCACTGAGAGTAACTTCCCTCACCATCTTTTTTTTTTTTCCCCCAAAGAACATAAATTTAAAATATTGGTGTAGATGTGTGCTGCAGCAATCCACTACAGCAGTGTCGAAGAAAGATGGCATTACATACTTCCCTCTGATCTTAGACCATAATTTCAAGAATAACATATTTAGTTCTCACTTAAAATGTATTTAAATAACTATGTGACAAACAGAAGCCAAACTTTTTTTCAGCACTGTAAAGCAAAGAACATGTGCTATTGGAATAGATGTGTCTGAGGATCCATATGGAAGTTCCCAGATTTCACTATCAGGCAGAAGTTTATTATCTGTCCAGCTTTGTGACTTGCATTAGAGACTCTTGGGGCTAATTGTGGCAGAATGCACTCCTAAGTGGGGCAACAGCATTCTCACAAACTGCTTTTTAATTGTGTGTTCATACAACAGGGCTGAACTACTTCTGTGGCACAGCCCTGCATGACCTGTACATGGACTTTACAGCGCTAGTGACTTGGGGACAGGGACAAACTGAGCGTATCAATCAGCTCTAATCACAGTGAGCATCCTCATTAAAAGGGAATGGGGCTTTGGTTTCACTTAATTTGCTGTCTAACAAAGAAACATGTTTTTATTTTCTTTCGTTTTTGACACCCTTTATCCTCCATTCAGCCCTGTATGGACTGGATGCCACTCCCTCTGTATACTGGGTCTGGCTGGAATGGAGTTAATTTTCTTTGTAGCAGCCTGGATTGTGCTATGTTCTGAATTTGTAACTAAAGCAGTGTTGATAACATAGCCATGTTTTGGCTGTTGCTGAAGAAAGCTTGTGCAGCCTTGAGGATGTTCTCTTTTTCACACTTTGCTTCTCCAGTGAGTAGGTTAAGGGTGTGCAACATGGTGGGAGGAGACAACAGGACAGTGGATCTGAATGTGCCAAAGGGCCATCCCATCCCATCCCATCCCATCCCATCCCATCCCATCCCATCCCATCCCATCCCATCCATTTGATGCTGTGATCAGCAATAAAAGTTCAGGGGAAGTGAAGAAGTTCATGGTTATGGCATTTGTCTTCTTACATAAACATTGTGTGTGCGGGGGCCCTGCTTTTCAGGAGGTGGCTAAACAGCCTCTTGATTGGAAGGAGTAACTAAAGTCCTTCTTTGCTTTGCTTGTGCACACAACTTTGCTTTACCTATTAAACTGTCTTTTATCTGGCCTAGGAACTTCCTCACTTTTCCTCTTCATGTTCTCTTTCCCCAACACTGTCTAGCTAAGGTGGGGAGGGAGTGATCAGCTGTGAGGGTGCTTAGCTGTTGGTAGGGGCAAACTACTGCACTCTAGAAAGCTCATGGCTGAATATGGTCTTTAAAAAAACCCAAACAATCTCTCCTTCACCATCAGCATATTATTTCAGTCTATTATTTCAGTAAGCCAGAAAAATGTAACTTAAAATTTTGAAGAACAAAACTCTTCTTTAACATTCTTGGCAAAACTTTGTAAGGAAAAATGGGTTTGAAAAAATTAAAGGTGTCTGAGTTATTACCCGCTGATAAAAATTACAGCAAACCCCACCAGAGTAGCTATAGTCCAAAACATTGTTTTTTGTCAACAAATCGCTCTTCTTCATAGGAAATTACATCTTTTGTACCCAGGCAAAACCACTAATAAGCAATAAATTATGAGCCCATGAAAGCTTTGTGTGTCCTTTATGAAGTGATTTCCTCATTCCACTTCAATGCTACTTAATTGTTGGCAGTCCTTTTGGCTGTCTTGCTACACATAGGGACTGAGCCAGCTTTAGAGGTCTCCTCTCACATTGCCTGGGATTTGACTGATGCAGTAGTCTGCTCTGACACTTATTTTTCCTTGAATAAGCAGCGTTCTCTGGCATCATCACTTCAGGTGCTTCACAATCACACGAAATTATAGATTCTTTAAATGAAAAAGATCATTGCAATGTTCCAAAACCATATAAGATGCTGCATGCAATGGCAGAGCTTTTAAGTACAAAAGGCTATTTAGGAACAGGAACAAGTAACAAAAGTGATAGATTTTTCTTCGATGCTATAAAAAAGAAATGGTCAAATCAGAAAGCGGCCAGTTAATAAATAACAGATCCACTTAGATTATAAGCAAATTCTACAAAAACAATAGCTAATTTTGAACTCATATATATAATAATAAGTATACCATCAAAAAGTCAAGAATTGAGTAGAGAAGAAAGCAAACTTGTGAATACTTTCTATGGTATTGTGTATTTTTTTTAAAATCTATGATACACGAATGATCATAGATTAAAATTATCATTGATCATCTATGATTTTTTAATCTATGATTTTTAATCTATGTTTTTTAATACAATCTCTAGAGATATAATGAGAGTTACTCACCTGTATTCTAAAATATCCTTGGTGTTCCTTGAAGATACGATAAGTGTAGACGATGCCTTCAAAGCTGTGAAAAACATTGTATACATAATACACCACATTTTTAGTAAAGTGTGAGACTGAGATATCTGCAAACAGTAGGTAGTTTTAAAGACATGAGAAGTTTGGCAGTAAAATTTAGCGAGGCAGAGGCAGAAGAGCAAAACAGAATAGATCCTAGAGACTGTAAAGTGAAGGTTTAATATCTGTAAATACAAAATTACTTTAAGTAGGCATTTCCAAGAACTTCTGAACTAAATCTAACACACAGACCTTTTTTGAGCATAATTTGATTCCACAGACAGAATCTTCTCCCATCAGTCGTATCCTCCTCATGTGTGATGCCTCCCTAAACTTCATTTTGCAACTCTGTCACAAGAAGGCTGTTGAATTCTTGGAGAGATATTAGCAGAAAATGGCCTCCAGTCACCATCACCCAGAAAATGACTACTTCTAAGAAAATTGTTCTTCCTTTGCATTTCCTAGGGTTTTAGTTATTGTAATATTTAATTATCTGCAGGTCTTTGAACACTGAGGCTACTGATGTCTTTGGATGTATTTTGTCAATGGAATTAAAAGCTGCAGGGGCAGCAGTTCAAGAGGTGAACTGGAGGTTGTGACTGCTATCAAAAAATGCAGCAGAGTTGCAAGAAAATATACACAAATAAGTGAGAGGGTTGGGGACTGGGGAGCAGTATCTGAAAACAAGTTCTTTTAGCTGATGTTCATGTCCATTAGAAGGACTTCAGCTGTAGCTATGTGGGTAAATGAATTGAGTTGTTATGAGAAGGAGAATCAGGGTAAAACCCTGGCTGAGGGGACTTGGACATAAATGAGGAGTTACTCTGAAAATGAACTGTTTTGTTTTGCAAAAAAAGTTACCATGGACTGAGACCAGGATAAGGCTTCCAGTTATAATAGATTTATTTTAATTTGAAGAGGGATAAAATATCGCAGGGATGCATATTTTCTTTTTTGCCTTCTTGAGATAACTCTGGAAATCCACGTGTTCCTTGCTTAAGAGTACTTTCTTTGAACAGAGACAGAGAAGTGAGGAAAAAAAAAATACCTGAAACTGATCATTTTTGAAACTTATTCTTTAGTGATCATCTAAATTTTAAAAAGTTACTGTCTGGATATTATTTAGCAACTCTTATTTTTAATAAATAAACATGAAATTACATGTGAAACTTCTGTTTCCACATTAACTGCTAAATGCTGACCAAGAGCTGGTAATAGGGTACAAATTAACAAAGTGCCTGATGGAGGCACAGAGAGATCCAGTGGCAGAAAAACAAGGTAAGAGGAGCTTTTTTTCTGGGAGAACCAGAACGTGTTAAACCATAAGGAGAACAGTATCAAGTATGGTGACTGAGGACTGTCAGAGACCTGGGACAGTATTGGATGAAATGACAATGTGCTGTGGAGAAAGATGTATCAGCAGAGCTGTGTACCATGCTTGACTAGAGAAGAGATGCTTTTGAACTGATTCCTACCATTCTGCCTCCCAGATTCTCCATGGGAGTGCACTCCCCCCCCATCCCAATAATAGAGGACAAAAGAGGTTGGTTGGTTACTGTAGGAAGTGGATCGATATTTCTGCCTATGGATCAGCTAATTTGAGAAGGGTGCTTCAGTTTGCCCATCAACTATGTTAGGTGCTAAGCAAGGTTTTAAGGTACAAGTCTAATCCAACTAATCCAAAAGTTGTCTCAAAAAAGCACTGAGAAGAGTTTCGGTGTTGTTTGCCCCCAGTTTTCCTCTGACTAGTGAACCATGTCAGAAAGACCAGACTCTGAGGCAATTCTCAGCCAATACAGTATTACCAGCCCACATGCCATCTGAAGACAAGCCTTGCTTTTACTGTGCAAGTCAGCATCATTGCTGCCACTCTTCCAGTTTAACTATTGCATTTGTTCATTTGTTAATGTATGAGTTACTGTCAAATGCACTGAGCACTGAAGTTTTTTTTAGTTTTAACACTAAAAACCCAGAGGCAAGCTGAAAGTCACATGGTGTTTTATATGCCTGATTGGATATCACACTATGCAGACCAAAGCGCGTTGGAAAGATATCACAAGTTAAATCTGCCTTTCCCTTAGCCAAAAAAAAAAAAAACCAAAAAATCCAAAACCAGACAAAAAAAAAATAGAAAAAAAGAAAGGGAAAGCAATTATGTTGGTGTGGCATTCTTCCTCTGTGTCAGGTTTTCCATTTGTCTCTTCTGACTGGGTGTGAATGCCCATTCCCTCCCAAACTCATTGTTCCTCCTTCACCCCCTCTGTTGTCTCATTCCACACCACAGTGAAGGCAGGTTCTTGTAGCTTTCTCCCTGAGGGCTCTATTTGTCCATCCCTTGCTATTTCTCCCTTCTCCTTGTTCTGTCATTTTGCAGACCTCCTTTCTTCTACCTACCAACCCCATAGTACTCCATTTCTCTCTCCCTTTTCCTCCCTTCTGCTTTGATTTGTTTTGTAAGATATGCATTTTTAGTTATTGATAAAAACATTTTCTTGTATTTTTGAATTAAGTAGACGTGGTGTTAAAAATTTTTCATGCCACCCTCAAATGCATCCTCAAGGAGAGTGTAATACCTCATAGTGTGAACAAAAAAAGACCTAGATTCTAGTTTCTAAACTTAATGCATGAGGAACAGGTCAATTATATATGAAAAGTATAAAACAACCTTCTTGAAAGGGAAATAAAGTGCTATTTCCCACAGGAAAAGAAAATAATAAAATTTTAATGGCACTAATTAAAGTTAAGGACTAGAAGTAAAAATTTTCTACGCCCATCTTGTCAGGGACTTGTCATATGAATTCAAACAGGACTTTGTAACTTTCTGTCTCAGCTTACGTTCTTTTATCAGGTAAAATTCCTTTGAAACACAGGGCTAAGCTTTCATCAGAGAGAAATTCTACAAAGAAGGAAGTGTTTTGTAACACACCATGAAACTTTTCGGTGTCTCAACAGTACTAAAATGCCGTTTACTCATCATTACAGAGGCAGTTACTTTGAGTAAGGTTCTTAACATGTTTTGTCAGGCTAAGCTGTTTGCCCTGAGCTCCCCTTATTGTCTGCAGAGAAAGATCAGCATCAACAGGTTACAGTTCATTTATTGTCTGTTACATAAAATGTTTTTTTTTTGCAAATGCCACCTTCTCACCACTCACTATAAAGGAAGCCTAAGACAACCAGCATTACTTTAATACATAGACACACTCCCTTGGAGTCTGTTAATATCAGAGAAGAACTCTGATAGACTTAGAGAAGACAAATGTCTTTGGAATCATATGAAAACTTATTAAAAAAAAACAGTATTAGAGTACTTACAAAACACAGAGACACAAGGCTCCTTCCACGCTCTCACTCTCTCGTATTAAATAACTGCCATTCTTTCTTTTCTTGTTCAGCAGTTCTTCACAGGTTCTTTTTGTTATCTTTCCATGAAAAAATGGGAACTCCATAGAAAACAAAAGAAAACAAGGTATATCTTGCCTTTCAAAGCAATTCCAGAGGAAGTCAGAAGTCTGGCATTAAAAGAAGACTCATTCCAAATTCATCTGTCTGTAGGCAACTGAAACTGGAGGTGCTAAGACATCTGAATTGTTCACTGACCTGTCTGTAGTGAGGCTAGTTAGCAGCTGCTGCTTGGAGGTCATGAATGCAGTGAAGGCAGGAAGGGGTTGGTCTGCAGTGATCACAGTCCACATGAAAAAGGAAGAGACTTTTGAGATACGTACCACACCTCTAAGCTATGGAAGAGCTAAGTTGACACCGAAGTATAGTTACCTTTTTAAGTTAACTATTATGTCTAAAGTGCCTCAAAGCCCTGTAAATAGGGTCCTGTGCTACAGGAGTAAGTCAGGACTTTATAAGGAAGGAGAAAATTATCTAAAGGAACTCTTGTCTTTTTAATTCAAAATTAATAGGTGAATTTGAGAAAACAAATCTTTATGATGTTCTCATCAGCTGCAGTCATGAAGCCATAGATAGTTCCAGAAAAGACTTGGCAATTCTATGTTCATGGAGAGTTTTAAACAAATTTCATCAAAATAAGCTGCAGAATTACACAAGGTGTTTAGTAGAGAAATAGTGTGAGGTGGAGTGACTGCTGGCATCTTGACCACAGAGTAGGAAAAAAAAAAACTGTGAAAAACCTGAGGTAAATACTGACTCAACATTATAAATAAGAGTAGCCATTTTCTTACATACAGTTGTTACTTTCATGTTTCTTACTCTGACAACTTTATACAAACAAAACTCTGAAAGTAACATTAGTGGGTTTAACTGCAACTTAATCATGCATGCCACCAAGACCATTTCCAGATGGCATCTTAGTTCAGGAATAAAGCAAAAAGGTACTGTTTTGTCTCAAAGAAATTTGGAGAGTTAGGAAAAAAGATACTCTTAAGAGAGAAAGGGGATGAACTCATGTATGTACTTAGAACCTCCAACTTCAGTTGTTTGCAGACAGCTGCATTTGGGATAAATCTTCCTTTAATTCCCATGGGGATGAGGATAGAGATATTAGGGAGGAAATACCCTTGCCTTACAAGTACCCATAAGAGCATATGATAAAGATTCTCCGTGCTTTCAAATACACTTGTATTTTCCTATGGGTTAAAACTGGGGCTTTTGTTTACACATTTTATAAATAAAAGTTTTCCATGAGGTATTGTAAGGTGAATGGCTTTTCCTGAAGTCCAGCTCTGCAAAGGAAGAGCAGTAGGTCTCAGTGCTGCCCTGCTTCAGGCAGGTTCTCTCTTCTCAGCATTGAAAGGAAGGTATATAGGAAACAACTGCAAATTCCTCTTTCAGGAAGGTAATGATTAGATATTCTTCAAAATTTTCCCTAAAGACCTTATTATCTAGGTGCTGAAATAAAAGACAGTAGTTTTAATAGATCTTGCAAATCTGAATCTAGAAGTTACTTAAAGGGAAACAGCAACTACATGCTGCCCACTGACAGCTTAGTAGAGTGCTTCTCTGATGAAAAAACCTTGAGAAGGAGAAAGTGCTTGAGGATAAATGGGGTCTGGGGTCTCTTTCCAGCAGCAGTCACCATCCACTGCCCTGATCACTTTCCTCCTCAGTTGCCTCCATGTCTCCCTTAGAGCATGCATGAATTAAGATGGTCCTTTTTCCTTACCTTACCTTACCTATCTGTAGTATTAAAATGGATTTGAGAATAGGAGCTTGATTTAAAAGTAGAAATCATAGAAATATACCAGAGGAAGGAGTCTTAGCAGGAGAGAGAGGCTACAAAGATGGTCTGATCTGTCACTAAGCCACAAACATGATTCTGTGGCCAGACACAGGAACTTCACACTGTGTCTTGTGTGTATTTATGTATGTGCATGTGTGTGTGTTTGTGCTTTGCTCTGACACTGGAGGGCTAGTCCAGGGCAAAAACATAGCACAGCTTCTGGCAAAAACAAAACAGGACTTGCAGATCACACCTGGTGTAGCTGTTGATGGAAGGTGAGACGAGATTTCTTTGTCAATCAATCACCACAGAGCCGTGCCATAAGCCTCAACACAACTTGGACCATATAGTATCGAGTTTTTACTGTGTCTGTTGGGGTCACATAAAAATATATTTCCTTTGGCCAAATTTAGCTGTAAACTCTGAACAAATATTTCCTAACAAGTATTTCTGTCTTAACAAAT
>VYZS01026538.1:11696-31336 GCA_013400695.1 Neodrepanis coruscans | reverse complement strand
CAAAAACAAAACAGGACTTGCAGATCACACCTGGTGTAGCTGTTGATGGAAGGTGAGACGAGATTTCTTTGTCAATCAATCACCACAGAGCCGTGCCATAAGCCTCAACACAACTTGGACCATATAGTATTGAGTTTTTACTGTGTCTGTTGGGGTCACATAAAAATATATTTCCTTTGGCCAAATTTAGCTGTAAACTCTGAACAAATATTTCCTAACAAGTATTTCTGTCTTAACAAATCTGGCAAGTATTTTTGGCTTACAGGAACCTGCATACCCAGGTTGCTTTCCCAGCTGAGTCTGAGGAGTAGTCAGAAATATGAGCTGGTTGTATTAATTGTGATGAAGTCTCTGATGAGAGGCCTGGGAAGCTAGAATGGCAGTGATGCCCCAAGGCAATGGGGTTTGAGTGATTGAGGCAGTCACACAGGGCTGATCCTCTGGGCATTATCACTCAAATCTTAGCTACACCAAACCAAGCAATGGCTGTTGTGAATATGCTCTTAAAATCTTTTTACTCCACTCCAAAATAAGATTGGAGTGTTTTTTTCTTGTCATCCACTGAAGGAGATTTCACAGTTCCTAGGATAACCTCCTGCAGTGACTAACTAGCCTTCCAGATGACAGAGAAAGGGGGAAAAGTAAAGTTCTTTTTCCTAAAAGACAGCCTCTTGGCCTTTTTCTATCACTGCATGAGAAAAAAAGCCAGAAAGAGTATCACTTCCTAAAAAGCTTTGTGTCAAAACACTTACATCCTTTAGTCAGTCTTGTTTTTTCTGAACCTAAAGAAATCAATTCCTTCAGTCTTTTCCAACAAGCCATGTTTTCTGACAGTTATTCTCTTTACTTTTCTCTGACATCACTGTGGCTACTATTTCTATAAAATTTAATGCCTATAAATGAGCAAAATCTTTTGATTAGAACAGGATAGTTAGCGACTCTTCCTTTCACAGAACAGCTGTTAGAGAAAAAAGACCTGCAACATTCTGGTAACAGTGCCAAGTCCAGGTTGAACATACATCTAATTGTTTTTTTGCCATTCTATTGCCTTTACTAATTAATTTTTTTTCCTCCTGTTATTATAAAACTTATCGGGGTCATTTCAGAGTGAAACCTCATGTTATCAAGCACACTTTGAGCTCCAGTTCTACAACATCTCCTGGCTGCAGCTGTAATATAGCAAAGCTCTTGATAGAGCTTACAGCTATTCTGTAAGAACAGAAAATCTGGGGAAGAGCTGGGCTGCTTGGCAAGACAGAGTTAAGCATTCAGTGAATAATCAGGGTTAGATTGAAAGCTGCGATCAAAAGCAGCTAAATGCAAAACCAAGTGCTTGAACTGTTGTGAGTAGGAAGGAAGCTGAAGGGTCATTTGTTATTTGACCAGAAACAAAAAAAAGGCTACAAAATAAGAAAACAGAAAGTAAGCTAAGTCTCCTGAAAATCTGAGTTCTTGTTGAGCTATGTCGCTAGGCGGTCACAGTCCTGTGGCTTACTATACAAACAAAACCAACAGGGTTTTTGCAATCATTACTACTGTAACAACAAATTACATTTAATTTTGCAAAATCTACAGTTGTAGCATGATATCTGCACCAGTCTGTACTTTGCAGAGTGATGTGACTGAGTACAAAGGGGTTTTTCTGTAGTATTTGTTGATGGCAAGATTTACTTTATACCAAAAGAAAAATCATTATGGTGTAAATTCAAGAAGAAAATTTAACTAGTTTGTCTGCTACTTGTAGTTTGCTGCTGGAGGTGTCTGTGGAGCCCCAAGGCATCAGAGCTCTGCCATTGCTTTCTAATAAAATGTAAACCTAGAAGGAAAAGCCTGTCTTATAACCGTCTTAACATATTGCCTGTTTTTTGAAGGAAATTGAAAATGATAGTTCGAAATGCAAAAGTAATTAAAAAATAATTTTGTCTGTACTAAAAGTTGAATTTAAAAGTCACAGAACACAGTAAATGTAAGTAGTGGGATTTAGTCTTGGAATTATATAGAATTTTGCTAAAAAATTTACATGAAATGTAGAGCCACAAAATAACATTTTCCTTCTCAGTGTCAACCACATTGTCAGGGTTCACAGTGATCCATATTCAATTACTTCCTGAGCTTCTAACAGTTGCAATTTTTGCATTTAAGTGTTATGACCTGCCTCTGAGACAGGGTAACTGAGGTTCTTGTTAATAGATCCCTTGAGTGAATTAGAGTGAAATGACATTTAATGATCAGTGTTTATGTAAGGCAAATTTATTTTAAAACAATTTAATTGCAGCAGAAAGGAAGTATGTAACCATTTTGGTTCTTTTCTATAAAAATATCACACCCTGAAAATTCAGCTTCTAAGACATCATTCACTGATCTCAAATATCACATAAATCAATTAATGAAATGCAGTAAGAAGTCAGTTCACATCATAATGCCCCAAAATACTGCCTTCCTGTTAAGAAATGTGCAAATAAAGCTGTGGGAAATGACAAAACTCACTTACACTTAATCACATTTCTACACTTCTGATGTATACTCCATCAAATATAATTACATTGTAAAACTTGTAGCTTTTGTCTTAATATTTGACAAGGCTCGGATTAGGGTGTTCCACATGTGTTCTGCAGACTAAGTGTCTGTCTTCATCTAGACTCATATTAACAGTGGCATCTTTTTTACCTTCAGAATTTACTCTTACTAATAGATCTTTTCACTGTTAATAATATTTGTCCAGTCACTAAGTTGCCAGTGTCCCGCCCAGAATGCTGTGCACTTTTGAAGGGTGCTTCTGGCTTCTCATCTTTGTGTAATAATGAAAAAAACAATTTTCACCCCTATCCCCCATAGTAATTAAGCAATGAGGACAAAAACAGGATGATAACACATAAACTTCAGAGGGCTCTTGCATAATTTTCTAAACCACCTGTATGCCAGCATTTAGTTATTATCCTTCAACTACCAAATTTCCTTCACATATTCCTATTCCATTAATGATGGTCTGGACAACAGTACAGGGAGCTGATCAGAGAATGAGGGTCTCCAAGTACAAAATGTAGTGCATGCACAGGACAAAATGGTGATCCTGACTGTCAAGAGTTTATAAGACAAGTTCACATAGATCCTGGGCTTGAATCCATGTCTTCAAGCAAGGCAGACAGACATGAATTTCCATAGAGAGGCTTATACTTGAAAGTATCAGCTAGGCAATTACTCAGATGGGACTTTAAGTTATAGATGTAGGTGTTGCCGGCAGGGCGAGATAAGAAAATGAGCCAAACACGCAGTGAAGGGAGAGCGCAGCTTTACTGGTGATGTCCGATGATCCAAAGGAGAAAATTCATAACAATCTCTCCATTTTTATAATCTCTAGCCCACCCATCACACACTACCCAACTAAATCCCATCTTATTACTATGCCCCTAAACTCCCAACAGGATGGTCCCTTATTACCTATCCCCCCCCCAGTCCAGCCCCTACCAGGCCTGGAAGCCTAACTCTATGTTTTGACTTACTACCCCCTTTATCTATATAGAAGAATGCAAACATGTGAAAGACAGGCTGTCCTTTGCTCTCAATATTCTGAGCTATCCAGTTACCTAGCTATAGTGAATTCTCAAATCTTAAGCATACTCCTTAAGGCATCATAGGAATAATGGGATCAAAAAAGTTGACTAGAAGAACTGCTTAAAGCAGAATTTGTGGAGTATATCAAAAGCAAGGAAAGACTTTAGGCTGCCCATCTAGTTTGAACCAAAAGCCATTTCTATATCCCACCTCCAACAATGGTTGCAAGCAGATATATAGAAAAAGGAAGTGTAAGAAATACACTTTTTTTTCCTTTTTTTTTTTTTTTTTTAGAAAAGTGAATGCAGTTCTTGTACAATAGAAGGTAAATACTGTGGAAGGAGAGATAGGATAAGAACCTTATCTGTGAAGACAAGTAGGAAAGGACATGTCCTTGGGTTGGTAGACAGAATCTGCAAAATTCAGATAAAGACTGAATATGGGAGCCTAGAGATGCCCCGCTAAAGGTGACATTCAGCTTTGTGTCCCTTTTTTTTTTTTTGCTCTGTGGTAGAAAAGGTAGTGGAATAATGGTTTTAATGAAGACAAAAGGGGCACAGAATGAGCAGGATGCAATAGCAAGCATAAGTGAAATCCTGTGAGGAGGGACAGTAAAACCACGAGAAGAGTGACAGATGTCTCAGAGACAGTTATACAACAGGTCAGTGGATGAGGTAAGCCACACATGAAGGGAAAGGTAGAGGGAAGACAATAAAGAAGGAAAAAAACAATAGGTGAGTGAAACAAAATTTTTTTTTTTCAGGAAAACAATCGAAGGTTGATAAGAATAATACAAAAATGAAAGTGTCTAAAGACCATGTAACCTTATTTTATTCAAGGACATATGAGCAAACATTGATGATACAAGTGATTAATTGGAGCAGGATGAAATGTGAGCACTATGTCTTTCATGTGAACATAACCCATGAACTGCACTGCAGGATGGTTTTCCGACACTGTTTCAGCTTTTCCGGTAAAATTCGTATGGCTAGTTTTGATCTTTTCTAGCACACCTGTATCTGAGCCAGGGAACTTTTCTCTTTTTCACAGACAGTTTCTAAAAGCAACCTGAGTAGAAGCCATGTGAGGATTCCCACCTGTTCTGTGGATTTCATAGCCAAAGAGCTTCACATTGGCACCTTACTTTGCCTTCAAAAGCACTTGGCTCTCTCAGTGGGAAACATTATTTCTCATCCCTAGCTGGTCTTCTATTAGTCTTCATTATTTTGCAAATAATTGGATGAAGATTTAGGAAACTAGATTATAGTTTAGCACTTCAGCCAAAATGAGCTCTTATAGACTTCCAAACTGACAAGACAACCTTTGTTCTTTTTGATGCAAATTAATAGAGGCCAACATGTATCAAGGGCTTTGTGTTTTTACAGCATGCCTAGAGATTTGAAGTGCTGAACCAGGCAGGAAAACTTTTTCAGTCACTTGATTAAGAGGGGAAAAAGAAAGGACTTTATTTACAGCAGCACAGCTATAACAGACTAACTCTTGCTGATGAAATTCTCAGTTCTGCTTCATTTTGACTCCCTTTGACAGAGAAAACTTCCCACTGCTACTGTTGTTACTATCAAATTCATATTCAAGACCAAATGCTCCATCTCACAGCATGAAAGCTGAGTGAAATGATTCTCTGGCCTGATGCCTCTGAATATAACTCTACTACACTGGTTAAATTAATCATGTAGAAGGAAGCAGGAATGAAAATAAACAGCATGAAGACCTCAGTTTTTCTTTGTAAGTCTGGGAGTTTATCAAGAAAGCTCACTTAACTCCTGTAGAGAAGGATAAGAATTTGTGATCACATAAAGGTTGTTATAAAATATATGTACAGATATGGTCCATTAAAAAAGTAGCAAAATAAACCCTACTATGCAATTGTATCTCAGTTCTTAGCTTTGCAACCTGACATCCTGGCTGTGTTCATGTGGCAAGCCCTCCGTGTTTTGTTGAGTCTGTTCTATTTGCAGCTTACTACCTCACTTCTGTGACCTAGAGAGGACAACTGTTTGGACATGAATTCACAAGGAGAGCTTATTTCTCACCTGTGGAGAAAAAACTTGTCATAAGACACCCCTTAATATATATGCAAAAAATTCAAATGCTCTACAATTATAATTAGGACCAAGAGAAAGAAAATGCAGTTGAGAAATTCTTCACTTACAAACTGCAAGGACCCCAAAAGTGCAGTCCTGCCTAGGGTGACTGGAAGGGCTGGGTGGGCTCTGGATGCTCCCAATGGAAAGTGATCTGGACCTGGGAGCTGCTTTCAGTCAAGGCCCATCAGGAAAGTCTCATCCCAATGGGGCCTGCCTTGTCCCAGCCATGGGTGCCAACCTATGCCTGGCTCCATGGAAAAAGCTCTAAACTTGACTGTAAAACTGTGCAAGTGGGACATCTGGGTTCACAGCAAAATCAGGTTTTAACTGTAGGCTTCCTAGCAAAATTGGATGTTATTATTCTTATGCTAAAAAGCAATTTTTAACAAAGCTATCAGCAGATTATCAAGCAGATCTGCTTTCTTGTGCACCCTCTGAGAGCCCAATTAGACCCCCTTGCTCTGCAGCCAATGCTCTTCAGTACATGCTGGGCATTTGGTTTTAGTGAGGAGTTGCTTCTTTACTGCTGAAAAATACAGAAGTTCTGTCATGCTGATTTGTCACTTCACGATTCATCGAATTGCCTTGTCAAACTGAAAGCTGCTCTATAGGTTTCCTCAACAAATTTTGTAAAGTAACATCTCACTTGGCTTGTTACCAACAAATACTCAATGGTTACATCTAATACTGGGCTAACAGCAGGTAGGGTAGACTTTGGCTTTAGAAAGATACTCAGCTATTAAACTTTAAACCCCAAGAAAAGTGAGAAATTCCTTTCTTAGTGGGTGTTATAGGTTTGTTAAAAGCCATTTTTCCCCGGCCGGGGGTGGGGACAGGCGGGCACGGGGATGGTCGCCGGCACGAGTTCGGCAGAACCCCACCTCTGCCTCCCCTCCGTCCCCAGGCATCCACCTGCGAGGGCAAGCCGGGGGGGAGCGGGCCGGCACGGGGACCACCGCTCGGCCGGCCCCTCCCCAGTCTGTTGCGGGCCCTCGGCCCTGTGTGGGGCCCTGTGGGTCGGAGCGGGGGCCCGCCGGAATGCAGCCCGGTGGGCGCACTGTGGTGGGAGTCGTCCAGTGTGGTGACGCAACCGATCCCGGAAAAAGCCAGTGGGAGCGGCGCGGCCGGAGGCGGTAGGGAATGGCGGCTTGTCCCGCTGTGCTGCATGCCTGCGCTGCCGCCCAGCCCTGCGGAGGCGGCGGTGGCACAGCACAGCTCAGCCCGGCACTGCTCAGCTCAGCATGGCCGGCAGGAGCGGTGCNTTCCCCCAGCACTGAAATCCCTTCCCCGGGGGCTATCGGAAAGGGGAGGGGGGAGGGCTCGCAGTTTCTAACTGTCTTGAGTGTCTTTCTTCAGAAAAAGCCGAGCGGAGGCTCATGCTGCTGGGGGGTCCTCAGATTGGCCGCGGGCTTCCTCTAATTACCCTGGCGTCTCTCCGGGAGCCTCAGAAAGAGACCAGCACTACCCTGGAGTGTCCTTATCCCAACACGGGCACTGGGAAGCTTGATTAGTCTGTTTTGTTGCACTTTATTTGTCGGGTTTTGTGTGTGTGCGAAATAAACTGTGATATTTGTGTGTTTTCTTCATTTTGGGGTGTGTCTGTGGCTTCTCTCGGACATCTCTTGTCAAAAATCGCTAAATTTGTGGTAAAACCACGACAGTGGGGAAGAAAACAGATTTCTGGAAAAAGTTATAAAATTTGTTCAGTTATTTAAACTACAATTAAATTATGCATAGAAACTAAGAATGAACCAACAAAGTAACTGATATAAAACAACAAAACAAAGTGATCTCCTGTCTCATTTAGTGTATTATAATTAAATTATAATTAAACAATACCCACCTGTATATATCTAACTAAAGAAAGGTAGAGAGGGTTTTTCCTGTTATTCTTAGGGTAGCCCTATGAAGGAGTATGATGGGATGGGATCCATAATTGACTTCCTCAGGGCTCCCTTGTATAAATATTTTTGTTTCATGGTTTTATATTTCACTCAGCTGAGTCAAAAAAGAGAAAAAAAAAAAAAGAAAGGTTTATTTTGTCATCACAGGAACAAGTCAGGCTTATGGGTACCCAAGTACATTGCATCCCTTTCACTTCGACTTTTCTTCCTGGATTGAGGGTTACAGCAGGATGCTGAGGCCAGTTCCCAAATTTTAATATGTCCCATTTTCATGAATCACTTCTACTCTTGTATAAGGTGGAAAAAAAATCTTATATGTTAAAGAACAGGTACAGAAGGCAGCAAGGCAGGGATTTACACACCCACCTTTGCATAAGGCTACCGTGGTTTCTTCAGAGACAGCACTGTGATGGTGCAGGAGGAGCAGGGCTGTTCCATGGGCTGCACAGCAACTGCAGGAGCAAAAGCAGTGGCATGGCCTTTACTAAAAACTTCCTTTGACTCTATTATTCTAGATGCTTCCAAGACAGATACTCTACCTGTGGTCTCAGGAAGGGCTGAGAACTTACTCTGCATAGTGATACTTGTCAAGCTTCTAGCATCATTCTGCCTTCATTTCTCAAGAAGAAAAAAACCCTTTCATGACACAAAAACAACATATTGAGTTGAGGATATGATAGCTAAACAGCCTCATGTCCCCATTCCTGGAGCAGCAAAAAGTAGGGTCTCCCTGCCAGGGGAAGAGCAATTTCCCTAAGAAGATGTACTTTTGGGAGACTTGAGTGTCCAACAGGCCCAGTGTTGCCTGCCAATGATTTTTACTTAACCCACATAGTATTTTGTTGCTACCATTCAGTTACCCACTCTCCATTTTCACAAAATAAGACACGTGTTCACCTGTTCAAGCATCTACAACAGGATGCTCTGCCTAGCCGAGGAACAGCAGCTCAGATTGTGTCTTACTTACAAGTTATCAGTGATAGATTGAGCAAAGAGGGTCTGCCTTTCAGTGATGGATTGAGCAAAGAGCGTTTTTAGTGTTGAAGAATGCTGAGACTATCTTGCCAAGATATCTTGAATTACACTCATCACAAGAAAATTCAAGACAGATGCTTGCTGGCTGAGGTTGGCATGAGCAGGGATGTGCAGACCCTGAGAGGGAAAAATGAGCCAGAAGTGTTGAGTAGAAAAAACCAAAGAGCTGATAACATCTCTTTCAGCAGTAAAGCATATTTTGCTGAGTAGGTATAACTACACAGAATCTAAAATTGTCTATTATTGATTATCAGTCACTTTATACTATAAAAGACCAGTCCCACTTTTTCATGGTGGGTATTTCTAGCATACCTCCATAAGGTGTGTGAAGATCCTTCTCTTGGGCAGAGATGCCCCTCAAGGATACCTCTGGAGGCTGGGTAAAAGAGATTGCCCAAGGTCTTGGGATGGGTAACATCAATCTGAATTTTATAAGCTAGTTCTGATATTATTGATTTAATAAGAAGAGCACTATATTTGTAGCTTGGGTAGTAAATAATTCTGATTAAAGTCTTTTGTCCTTTTGACCTTCTGTCCTTTTACCTTTTTTCATTTTTACCTTTATATATATATTTTTTTTAACATTTTTACCTAGCCATTAATTACTTAAATAAATAATTTATTTTATTCATATTGAATATCTGGTTTGCTGTTCTTAATCCTGCAGGACAAACTTGCATAAAGATTCAATTGCACCAAAACAATTCCTTAGACATAAAGTGTTGGCCAAGTCTGGGGCTAGGATTGGACCCAGCTGCACCCAGACTTCTCTCTGAGAAGGAGTTTAGAAAGCACGGGGGTCTTTTTTGAAGTTCAAAACCCTCAGTTTGAGGGCCCCCCGATAAACTTCGTCTGAAGTTTCCATTTAGTTCTGTGAAAGCATCCTGTGTAAAGGTTGTGGGTAGCTGTTGTCTGTTTTGAAATGGCTTTACAGACACCAAGAAAGGCTGAGTGTGGGATTGCCAATAAGATGGAGTTGTTGGACTTTTGAAATAATTCATAAAGCCTCTCAGGTCTCCAAACTTTCCTTGCCCTTGTCCTTCAAAACACCAAAAATATAAAGTGTAAGCACAAATGACAGCACCTCTGTGTTCCCCTGGGTTCTCCAGTCCCCAGAACTGGGGATTAAATGAAATGTTTGCATGTTCTCCACAGAGAAAGGAGACATAACCCAACTGATTTTCAATGCCTGACTGAATTACACAAACTGTGGCCATGGAAGATCTACAGAACCACGTCACTCAGCTCCCAAAATTGGCTCTTTCCCCTTAGGCCACCTGAATCCCAAATGGTGTGACACAAATGCAGGTGACTATTTATAGGGGCAGGTCTCAACTCATGCTTCAGATCTTGGGAAAATTCAGATTGTCAACTTGTCATTACAGGACATTAATTAAATCTCTTGGATTTAATAAAAAAAATAAATCAGAATATGTTACTTCTCTTCATTGCTCATCCCAGATTGTTTACTTTGGTCCTTCTGGTAAGTTGCTTTTGCCAAATATTTGTTCCCTGCAGATTAGAGAGTGGAGAAGTAACATTCTCCAGACACTCACACCGCCGTGGCTCCAGCATTCCCTTCCTTCCAATAGCTGTGAAGGCACATGATAAAAACAGCAGGTTAGCGAACGCTGAGCGCACAAGCTTCCCAACACAACTCTAATCAGAAAGCCTGGAAATGCAGAGTATGGGAGCCTTACCTGCCACTTTGATAAATACAGCAAGGGAAAGCATATGCCAGCTGCATTCACTTGGAAGTTCACAGGGATTATCTCGTGAGTGCATAGTGCCTTCTGGTGTATAACACTGCAAATACATCAGCAGTTGAGTTTGACTGTCAGATTAGTTTTGTTTAAGCCTGTGTTTTGTTTAAGCCACCAGTGCCCAGTTTTCTTTGCATTTTCATCTTTAAATCAGATTTAAAAAAAAAAAAGTATGAAGGGAAGAGATAGGCCCGAGTTCAAATCTGGATATTAATAACTACAAAGCAAGCTATTGTTTCAGTGAAAATGCACTGTTTTTGCGGGGTAGTGTATTAAACCTAAGTATGACAACAAAGCCTTCTCTGTTCCTCTAAAATCAGTTCTGAAAAATGTTCGAATCTGTATGCAGCCGCTAGGTGGCATTATGGCTCTTTATAACTATTAATCTAAAATGACCAACCCTTTTAAAAAAGTGCATTGCCAATTAGGTAAGAATTCACGGCTGCCAAGTGATTAGTTTCCAGTCCTTTATATATCAGATGTATAATGATAGCTGTATTTATAGTGCTTATTGGGTCACAACACAAGCTTGTGCTTCATAAAATACCTTCTTCGGTTTGTTCACAGTTAATATTACCAATACAGCCAGCTGGATGCTGTTTTACTTATGTGTTCTTTCCTAAATAAAGGGAATTAGCTACTTTAGGACTCCACTACCATTCAGTCCCTGTACTCTGAGGTATAGTAGTATTTGTATCCAGGTTATTATATCTGATTGGAAACACAAAACTGAAGGGTAAATTAGCTGTTTACAATTGCAGGGTATCAGTGTGACCAATCAGTGTTGGTGAATTCACTGCTAGCCATCATCTTATTAAAGGTGTGGAGAAATGTATTATCCAGAGTCTTACATCAATAGTGATATTTTTTTCTTCTTCCACAGTGGAAATGAACATAATTTAAAAGTTTTAAAATATAAATCATCTTTCCAGTCTACATTGCCATTCAGAATAGCTACTTGCAGAAACACCAGTGTAGGTGGTGGGGCATGCACAAACCAAAAACAGGTTTAAGATCATAGGTCTTTCTGTATTATAAGAGACTGGTATTTAGTCACCTCCTGACTCATATTGTTAAAAGCCTCTAACGTTGTTTCCTTAATGGAAAGCAGTGTGATAACTGTCATGATGAATGATCAGGCTGAACATTTTGGATAATTATTCTAAGGATTTAGGCTGCAGTTGGATATTTGCTCTAAGAATGCTACAGAATTAGGATGAGAGAAGAACAGTTTTCACAAAGAATCCATAGAGAAGTCCAGTGCATTATATAATCTTCTCTCAGTTGTAATAAATACTTTTAAATAGTAGTGTATGTTATCATTATGTGAACACACTGTTTCAAGAGGACAGGTAGACAAATGTTACAGTGAAGGCCTTCTTTGTGGTCACATACTGAAGAGGCCTAAGCTGTTTTGCCTCTTACCTCTGGCTGCAAAGGTTTGCATCTTTCTTAACTTCAAGAAAAATGCTTCTGATTTCCACAAAGATGATTTCAGTGCTATAAACCCAAGGAGAAGCCTAAGTCAAGCCCACAGTGCTACACCTGAGGCAGTCAGTTCAGTTTCTGACATCCAAAGAATGGATGCAGACTGTGTTCAGACTAGGTATTAGTGATTTCTTAGCACACCCATCAACCAAGATGGCAAGAGGACTCAAAGAAATAATGATCACAATTGAATTCCATTAAATCCACGTAGCAAATTTCTTTATAATACCCAGGAGGGACTGGAGACCATTATGGTGTAAGCATAATGTAAGCATAATATCTTTGACTGTCCTGGAAAAATTATGTTAGTTTTCCTCATGCAAAAGGAGATTGTGGGAATTTATACACAGAGCAGCCCTCGTGTACCAGTTGTGATGAAATAGACTGCAGTGCAGTAACCCTTCCTAGCTGGCAACAGAGCACTGGTAATATTTGCCCTAGTCAGCTGATTAAACACTCCTGTGCTTCTGGACATGGAGCCTGAATATTTTCCTCCTTTTTCCATAATTCAGTTTCAGGTTATTGAGGTCTATTACAACTGAATATGTGTTCTAAATTCAACTATAATTTTTTTTTTCCTAAAGGAAAAAACCTGCATTTCATTCTGTTTTGTCAGGAGATTCATCATAGGCCCAGGCTTTTCCAGAGCTGTATAAAACATCTAAAATTAAAAGACTCATTACAAGCTTTCAGCATTTTAACTCAGGACTTTCTCTGGGGCTTCCCTTGACTTTTACTTGAATTTCATTTTTCCTTTCTTTGCTCATGATCTGATGGGGCCAGTTGAGTGCAAGTAGTTATTACCAGTCAGCAGTTTCTATTGGAGTCCAGCCTATTTACCATGCCCTGCGGGTCTCAGCCATTTTTCTTGGCTATTCTTCTGGTTTAT
The DNA here is from genome assembly GCA_013400695.1 of Neodrepanis coruscans. Taxonomy (NCBI): domain Eukaryota; kingdom Metazoa; phylum Chordata; class Aves; order Passeriformes; family Philepittidae; genus Neodrepanis; species Neodrepanis coruscans. The sequence continues at coordinate 18,597 of VYZS01026538.1, read as the reverse complement.
TTGTCTCTGTGTTTAATTGTAAGAGGTACTGTACTAATACAAATTTACAGACTATTTATTTTGATGAGTGTTATTGAATCACTAACACCTTTTGCTCCACCTCCTTCAGCTTCCTTGATATTATTCACAAGCTTCTGATGCATTTTGTGTTTTGTGCTTCATTATACAGCAATATTTTTTAATCTCTTTCGCAGGTGTTCACAGAGAAAACAAGACTCACCCTTGCTTGTTTACTTTCTTGATATATATTCTAGATTTATTCATTTGAAAATAAACAAAACACCCAAGCCATAAGCATAGTGATGTATCTCACATCACTGAATAAAAGGGGATCAGAATGTGCTATTGGGCTTACGAGGACCATAGAAGTCCAGCTTTTTGAAACTGTAGCTCTGGTCTCTAGTACAACTTTAAATGGTTGTGATAACATCTCTTATATTAGCTGGCTGCCATTTGCTGCCTTAGTGCTGTCTGGCATTTTATTCTTTAAGCGTATTATTTAGTTTTGCTAGCAAGAGTATAGCAATCAAGATTGCATTAATGTCAGTTCCTTTGCACTCTAGTATTACAAACTGGAACCTTGTTCCACTGAAGGCCACATCCAGATTACATGTGGTTTACCCAAAACTTGCTGTGGCTCTTGCTTCCTGCACTGAATATGCATATTCCCAACTGTTTACAAGCCCTGCATGCTACTTGATGGAGGTCAACACTATCAGATGCAGTAATCACATCCCAGCTGTAACCCCCAGGTAGAATATGACTATTTAGCACTCTGATATACAAGTACAAAGACATATGTATCTGTATAAAGGATGTTTATTGCTTCCTGGCCTTTACTTCAGGAATTTTGAGACTTGAAGAAATACAAGGGAATCCTCTTGGATGAAATATTATATCCTGTTCTTAAAGAGGAAACAGTCAGAAAAGGTTTCTTCTGATTGTGTGCTACCACGTGGAACACAGCTGAAACAGCAGCCGGATACTGCTTTTGTCTCTGACCTGTTACTTCAAATCAGTTATAGAAAATATCAGCTTCAGTTGTATCAGTAAAGAGGAAAGGTCTTGTAATTGCGAAATTTGACAATCTGTAATTTAGCCATTAGATCTCTGCCTATACAGGCCTCCAGTCGTAATGTCAGTCATTGCTGAATGGAGAGGGGGATTTAATTTTCCTTCTATTCTACTGCAAGTCAGGAGGTGATCTGTTACATGAAAACAATGATGCATGAAAACTGGCATAAATGAAGGGACTCAGGCTCTAAAACATTTGATCTCAGTAATTTTCTGCAATAAGATGGTAATTATTATTTTACGTTTAACATCTTTCATACTTTTAAGCCTAATACAGGCATCTACAATTGAGCGCTACCTATACACTAGTCAATCTCATACATTTTCTATTACTTAATTATAAATCTTTATTTCTGAATAATATTTATGGTGGAGTCAAACTACAGAAACTGTAGAATAGTTTTGTTTTTAATTGCAGTAAAGACAAAAAACAAAGGCTCTGTTTATATGGGCTGTTCAGGTACCAGCATTATCTGGATAAGATAGACAGAGTATTCAGGAGAAAAAAATACAACTTTTTCTTGTGCAGAGAGAAATTCTGTTTCAGGTTTCAAATCACGATCTGTTTTCTGCAAAGGACCACTTTCAAGCAGTCACAGTATTTCCTTTGAGAAGTGAAAAGTTATGCATTAAACTGAGGATGCTGTGTAAAAAGCTGGAAAGTTATTCTTAAACCATTTTGAGAAAAATATTTAGTACTTTTGTTTTTATAAGCATGGGATTCAACAATATGTGATTGAAAATAAGCAGCTGAAAGTGGGGATCTTCTCTATTTCTCACACTAAGCATTATTGCCCATTTTAAAATGACTTTGTGATATGGTCAGGAGGTTCTTTCATAATGCCTTTCACCTCTGTACTCCTACCCAGACTTTTAGATATTTTCTTTTTACTCAGAGCTGGACTAGCACAGGTAACCTTGCTTATGTTGCCAAGGTCAAAATAACCCCAGGTGCCAGTCTTGAATACTAGAAATTATACCACCATCCTTTGCTCTGAGACAAAGCAAAAGCTTTCAGCCAACCTTGCTGGTTAATAAATGCAGCCCTTACAGGTGTTACACAAGGGTCATCTTGGCATACAATGTACAGGAAGAACAGTGATTGGAAAAGCAGGTACCGCTACTTCATGGAAATTTCTCTTACATGCTTGGGGCACAAAGCAAATGCTTTTCAAAGATTTCTTCTATATATCTATCTTTTAGCATGACACTTACTCCACAGTCCTGTTCTGCCAACTTCAAAAATGTATTCCCAATTGGTGTCCTAACCTTTCCACAGTTGCCCAGAATGACTTCACAGGCAGGCTGTGATTATGTGCTCCACATCAGTAAGGAAGAACTGGTTCTTTCTGGTCCAATATGCATCATTTACTCTTAATGTAACATACCAGGCTGCCCATTGCAGGTAAGTATTGACCCCAGGAAGACATTCCAGTTCAGATAGAGAAAATCAGAGAAATATGGCATAAAACCATTTCAACAACCACAAAACAGCTAAGGGTTTCAAGACCTTTACACGTACCCTTGTTTTCAATAGAAGATATTCAGTTATATCTTGGAATATATGGAATATAGTGCAGGTTGATATTGGGGCAACTACTAAAGAGGACAAGCAGGTACATGTCCAAGCATGAGCTGGAATTGTCACCTATATTTCTTTTTTAACGGAGTCCTAAACTATTGTATTCCTGAGACCATTCAGGATCAGACCTAAACTTTTGCTTATGCTTCATATATATCTATCTGTTGAAAGAAGAACTCAGTGATAGAGGTGCTGGATAGCCTTTTACGTAAGAAAGAGTTCCCTAACACTTTAATACTTTGCTGTACTATGACTTTCTCCTTAGGCACACAGATAATGATGAAGCAGTTTATATATCAGACTAATTGCTTGAGCAAAATTTGGCATAGGCAAGCCCAGCATTACAATATTCTCAATATAGCACGACCATTTGGACTCTTTATTCCCTCTCTGCTTTGAGACTCACTGTGACAACAATTAGAATCATTGCCAAAACTTAGGGGATTAAACCCTCGAAGAGTCTGTCATAAATGCTAAATCAGCTTAGAGCTGGGCTACAGAAGTGAAACATTCCTCAACATTGTTTAGAATGAAAAACCACAAGCAAACAATCAGAGCACAGTCTTTGGTTACATACTAGACTTTCAACAGGAAGGATGGAATTGCTAGATGAGTAATCAAGTCAGAGAGGTTCACAAACAACTAAAAACGTAACTATTGTATTATTCATATATTTCTTTAACCCAAGAAGCATCAACTGTAGCTTACTGAAGTTTATCACCCCAGTGCAAACATTTTAAAAACAGAGATTTTGATCAGTAATTTTCATTGCCTGCAGCCCCTTAAAGAGTTCAACATCAGAAGAAATGGTAACCCATGAGAGATGGATTTGCTGATGCAGCTGGCTCATTCGATGTCTAAATGAAACACGATCTCCCTAAGGCCAAAGGTTGTTTTAAAATTATTTACCTAAAGATTGATGATATTTACGGGCTTATTTCATTACTTCATTACTTATTTCATTACAGTTCTCCCATACCTTCTCTCCCTTACCAGCCTTTGTTAGAATGGTTTAGTTTTACATTTTCTCTATGGTTAGCACTTTATTTTTCCTCTGAGAAGCCCTGCATAAGCAACTGAAAAACTTGTGTACTTTCTGCATAACCAACAGATTTGTAGAAAACAAGTTCCACTTTGTGTTTGTGTAGGAGGTGCCATTTTTTCACAATCTAGTTTTGTATTTTACTTTTTTGTAATTAAAATTCATTTGAAGAACTTACATGTTCAGTGTGAAGGTATAGCCCTGATACATTTGTTACAAATATAATTTTTTTTGCCTGTTGGTACTGTCTGAACTTTTACTTGATCATTATTATATTAATTTTAATAAATAACAAAGTATTATTAATGTTTTTTTTTGTAGTATTACTGTCAGACAGGGGCAAACTTAACTTGTACCTTTCTTCAGTGGAAGGGGTGATTTTCAGGATTCTTGTATCACAGATTTGTTTATTTATTAGGACTCATTAAGTTAGTTGAATTCTTCTGGTCAGTGTGGTATGTTTAAACTTTGAGAATAACAGACTAACTGAAAAGATTTGATTTTCCACAGGATCTATCATATAAAAATAAAGTCTTGACTAAACAACATTTTAAACCCCAAAATCTGATACAGTAGTTGATTAAAAAGACTTGCCTAATGTTTTATCTCAAACTGTGTTCCCTCTCACTTTTTTTAGAAGGACAGCAATTTTAGAATGAAGGAAATATTTTGCTATGAATTTCATGCAGGTTAAGAATAACAGATCTAGAAATAAACGTTATTGATTCACAAAAAAAGGACAGAATAAAAGTTCTTTAAGAGAAGTGCAGTGATTCGTAGTGATGTGCTAACAGAAAAGAATCAATCAAGATTTAGGTGGGACAGGGTGGTGGCAGGGACATCTTCATTTAGGTCACAGTGATTCAGCTCTCAAGAAACTGGTTCGATTCTGATCATACATATGCATTTATTTAGAATAATTCTCTCTGTTCTCAACACTAGGTGTATTTCAGTCAGTAGAAATATTTCTTTTGAAATTAATCTTTATCATAGCAACATTTGAGACTAAGAATTTAAGTAGTTAGTTGCATTGCACTGTTCTGTACATAAAACACTCCCCACTGTACATATTCATAGCCTGGGAAGAAGACTCATAACTAACTGTTGTTATATGCAGGTGGTTACTTCCGTGGTTTCTGTAGTGTAAAGCAGTGCTTTACAGTGTGACGTTAGTGTTCCTCTCTTGCAAATTCTGCTACCTTATTTGCAGTAAACAAGATCTTGACAGCTGAGAATTGCTCTGAATCTAATCCAATAGAGTGCTCAAATGCATCCTTACCTTTAAGTGTGCAAGTATCCCTGCTGAGTTCAATACATGCGTAGAAGACAAAATATATGCTACTAAGTGCTTTGCTGAATCATGACCAGAATGCACAAAACCTGCAGGATTACATCACATAGGGCTTATTTTTATTGCCTTTAATACTCACACTAATATTTACGTGGTATTAGTTTTAAAGCTGCAAAGTATAACAACTTAGCTTAAGAAAGTAAACAACTTAAAATTTCAGAGTGTATACTGCATGTTTGACACTAGGGATAATACACAGAAGAAGAGGGATTTTACATTTTAGAACAAGAATCCCTAACAGAAAATTACTTTTAAATGCAGATGGATAATGTTTTTTCAACTTGAACTTTTGTTTTCTTCTTTTTTTAGTGGTATCTATAGAACTAGCACAGTCAGAGAGCTTCTTTTACTTGATGATACAATTGTAGCCATTTGCTTGATAAGAGCATCTATTACAGATCTGATATGGTTATATAACATTGACAGAATAAATTTCACTATTGATTAAAAAATCTATAAATATATTCTTTTCTCTTCTGGTACTCATAACTTTAAAACTGTGAAGAATGCTATAGTGAATAGGAACCTGGTAAAGTAGTGACAGAAATGATCAATGACTCAAACTGAAAAGGATTTTAACCTTTTGTCACATGAAAAATATAGGACTAAAAGCAAGGCCTTGATGTGGCAAGGCTCATACATCCCCTTTTCTGCAGCCAAAGCAAGTGCATTCCCCACAAACAGCCTCTCTGGATCTGTAAAATTCAGTAAATGGCAAATCAATCCCTATGTCTACAATCTAGGATGAAGTGCATTTTATGGCTCAGCTTGGAAGGCAAAAAGCATCATTACCAGTACCTCACTGGTGTGAAGTGTTGTCACATATGCAGCTAATTGCAGAGCCATTTCTATTGGCACAAGCAGTGTCTGTACTCTTCTGTGTCTCAGGGGAAGCCAGGATATACTTTTGTGTTCAGCTGTAGGATAACAACTGTCTTCAGAGATTCTGCAGTTATTCTGGTAAATAGGAGAAATTTGTTTGGTCCAAGCTATCCCTCAATTTTCCAATATTTTTGTCACCCTTACATGCTCTGAAGGCCCCTACTGCTTACACACCACCTTTTCCTTTCCTTTTTTTGGCTTTTTAAGGAGTACAGAAGAGAAATTAATCTATTAGAAGAGGTGGGAAGAGACTGAGAAAAATTTTAGGCTAGAAAAGGTAGAGGTGGAATTAAAGGAGGCTACAGGCTTCATCCCTGTAGCTTTTACAGAGCTACTCCAAAACCCTTGCATAGCCCAGTTTACCCATGTTTCAGAACTTCCTTTTATCCAGAGGTAGGTTGACCAAATTGTGTTCTAAGTAAGGATGGCTTCACACGAATTAGGCTGCCACAGAGACATGTTCCTGCTCCAAATGAGATGGTCATCATAAGTCCTAAGCGGACAAGCACAGAAAGTTGGAGAAAAGGCTCTAAAGGTCTTCTAATCTTTCAGCAAGACAAGCTGGGAAAAGATGGCAGAGGGAACATGTAACATTTCCACACACCAAGATCTTACAGCATCTCCTGTTCTTGCCTTTGCCTTTCTTCTCTCTATGGATTTTGGCAAGAGACAACAAGCTGATAAATGAGTGTGATGGTTTTACCACAAATTTAGTGATTTTGGACAAGAGATTCTGAGAGAAGTCACAAACACACCCCAAAATGAAGAAAATACACAAATATCACAGTTTATTTCGTGTACACACGAAATACGACAAATAAAGTGCAAACAGACAAACAAATTAAGTTTCCCAGGGCCCGTTTTTGAGGTGAGGATGCTCTGGAGATAGTGCTTGTCTCTCTCTGGGCCCCGGAGAGACGCCGGGGTATTTAGAGGAAGCACACGGCCGATCTGAGGACCCCCCAGCAGC
>VYZS01026533.1:7274-24383 GCA_013400695.1 Neodrepanis coruscans | reverse complement strand
CTGCAGGGCTGAGCTGGTTGTGTGCAGTGGGGGTGCTGTGGGGCACAGAGGCAGGACTGGCATTTGTGATGCTGCAGGAGTAATTGCACTCCCAAAACCTGTGTCACAGCTTGCAGGGCACAAGTTGTTCTATGTGCAAGGTGGATGTATCTAAATTCTTGAAATCCCAAGGGCCAGCTCTGCATCTTGACTCATTTCAGCATTGCCTTTCAGCAAATGGAGGGGGCAAATGGCCCTGGGGACAGCTGTCCCTGGGGCTGGGACCTGGGGAGTCATTTCTCACCCCTCTACCCCCGGTATTTATCCCCATGGGAAATAAGGATGATACTTTAAGTCACGATGCCAGAATTGTAATAGTCACTGTGTAGGAGAGGCAGGACTAAGGGTCAGCAAAGTGACTCTAGGGGTCTGGATGTGCCTGGTGGGGTCCTGGTGCTGTACACCTGCAGTGGGAGCAGGAGGTGTTTGGTGCCTGTCCTTGCTGTGGCCAAATGCAGGAACAGAATGTCTCAGTCAGAATTCCCAAGGGAACTCTGGTTTTGCGAAACCTCGTCACGATCCTTGCTGCTGGTGTTGCTCACTGATCCATACCCTTCCGTGATGCAGGTCTGCTGCCTTTTAATTTGCTAGATTTGTTGGCTGAGGTGCAAATGGATAGAGACTGACTACAGGGAATTCCAAACTGCCGAACACACAAAAGCAGGAACCAGCTCCAGTTACCTCTGAATTAACAGTCTCATTTTCAGTGTGCTGGGGCCTGTGTTTCATTAGTCCTAGTGTGATGCTGTTGGTATGCACCCTAATTAAAGCTTAATAAAGGCATTTTAATTCCACACTAACTGGAGTCTTGCAGTGGAATATGCATAAAGAAAACAAAGGAATGCTAAGTGTTAAATAAGCTTTAAAATGCAAAAGGATAATTTTCTCTTTTTTTTTTTCCCCCTCAAGACAGAGCCACACAGAAACTTGATTAAGAAAATGGCGTGCTTTTGCACCCCTCAGTCCTAGAGATTATGCAACAGAGTTTATGCTTATCTCCCACCAAAACCTGCTACCTGGACAGTGATTGGGAGCACCTTTCACTGAAAATAAAACAAGAGATTAATTTGAAAAAGCAAGAAAAAGTCAAAACACAGTATTGTTTAAAACAAGCTCTAAGTCAGCATTTGGAGTTTGATCACTGTTTAAAATCACTGTTCAGTGCTGTCTTTGTATTGCACAATGGTCACCTGTGGGAGAGAATATACTTTTAACATCTAAATTGTAGAAGACAGATTTAGTGAGACCAAGAGCATAACAAATACATAATTCAACTGTAAATTTATTTATGAGTAACACGTTTGAATGCAGAAGCAGCTACTGCTATGTAAGCATAATGAACTTATAGCTAACATTGTTTTCAATTTCTTTTCCTCCAAAGCTTAATCCTTTTGCCTTGTAATATGTATATTTGATTTTTTTTTAAAATGTAATTAGGTTTAACAAAGCATCTGTTGCTTTGTGAGTTGTACTTATGATTGTGCTGGGCTGTTAGCTTTAAGCAATTTGTGTGCTTGTGTTATTTTATTAAAGCAAAAGTCTTCAGACAAAAATGTTAAAGAAAAAAATAATATTTTTTGGTAGTGTTAAGCAGATGTGTGGTATGCATTTGGAAAATATCCATTGTCAGTTGGAATACAACCCCCAAAACAACACAAACAGGCTAAATTGCTTACCAGAACTGCTTATGTTTAAGGCAGTGGCTTACTCACACTTAAATAGAAACTTGGATTCCCCCAAACAGCCTCTTACTCTGCATCTCTTCACCGTTGTACAAGACCAATGTGAAATGAGTCTTGTGTTTTCTATGTTCAGCATAGTATGTACTGTACTTTGTAATGGGAAGTGGCTACAAGTCCTCAAATTAAAATGAACATATTCTAAAACAGCAATAATTACCACTGTAAAGCAAATGAGCACGTGGGGGAGAGCCCAGGGAGATCCCTAATGAAGGTGATACCATTAGGAACACACTGGCATCAGTGTTGCTGCTGCACCTGAGGAGCAGGATTAAGTACTAGGGAAGGCCATTGGTCTCTGGGACTAGATGTCACCTTGGCAGAGAACTTGCCCGTGTGAGGTCCCTCCACCTGAGTCACATTGAGACCTTATGCAGCACAGGTTTTTCACCAAAGTTTTAAGGGTGAGTTACTGCAAATACCTTTCCTGGCGGGAGAGACAGACACAAGGAAGAGCTGTCAGAGTCACACAGAGGAAGGTAATTGCTCATTGCTGCAGTCTTGTGCCCCAGTAACTGCACCACTGGGACTCAACAATAGCAGAAAATAGAATAAATTACTATAATTTTCTATGGAGGGGGTTGGTTCTGTTGGAAAGATGTTTGCATACTGTCAAGTTATCAATATAAAGCTGTTCCTCTGGTGTGGCAGGACATGTTAAGATGTGTCCAAGTTATCCCTTGGTGTGCTTTAGGCATCTGAGCTCCAGGCTATGAGGTGTGATCCTGATGTGGTGTGGTCTCTCCATCTGCAGTTGGCAGAGCCCTGGGAGCCAGCCAGCTCTCGAGGGACAGCAGGGTGTCCTCAGGCAGGGGCAGGCAAGGTGCTCTGGACAAATGACTTGTAGGTACTTAAGTTCTGTTCCTGATGGCCGCTGTAACTGTGAAAATTAACCAGACCTGCTGTGATAAATTTGGTTATATAAGGTTTATTTGGTTAATTTTTTATAAGTGAAAACTGAAAAGATGAAAGAGAATTGTAATATGAAAGCAACTGCTGTAAATAATGTACGAATGAATAAAATCTAAAACTTATGTCAGTTTTTTCCTAAACTGTATTGCTGTCAAGTTACTGACACTGCAGTGCAGATGGTGCCTGCATCTTTTCCAGCTCCTCCTCCAGCATGGGCAAGCACCCGTCATTCCTGCTTCCATTGGTAAATAGGGATATCTTTGTGTCTCTGGCATGTCTTTGGATTATATTTCCATTCTATTCCAGCTCATGAAACACATTCAGAAGAGCAGATGTTCTTGGAGCTCCATACATTAACTGCGGGGCCAGCCCTGAGTGCTGCATTTCTGGTGCTGCCCTGCCATGGGACCCTGCCTGGCCCTGGCCACCTGGCCACAGGCCACCTGCCTCCATATGCTGCTTGAGCACTCACTCAAAATCCCACCTGAGATCAGAGGTGAGACTTGAGGAAGGTCCCATTGGAGCAGAGGACAAAACAAAACTACAGTGTACTTTCTGCCACCTAAGGGTGTGAAGTGATGGAGTGAGCATTATTGAGAAGAATACTTCTGCGGGAGAGATGCATCTGAGAGAGTTCCCTGAGCCACACAAGCCCCTTATTTTTCCCCTGCCTACACCTGTGCATTTCCTTAGATTAAAAACCTGCACAAATGGGCTGTTCCCCACTGTGTGTGAGACCTGCACAAGGCTTTTTCTGACCAACTGGAGCATCAATGTAAGGCAGGGAATCTCTGGCCTCTCACTTGGGGAGGGGAGACAGGGCTCCAGCCTTCAGTCCAATTAGATGAAGTTGGAATAAACTGATTGCTGCTGAAATGGCCTCTGGGGATATCTGTTCCTGGAAAGCAGTTTCTGGAGGCAGTTATAAATGCAGCAGGAGAGCCCTGCCAACCAGCAGCTCAGGGACCCATAGGCAAGACCCTGTTGGCAACCAGGCTCTGGAAATCACCCAGGCAGCATCCCCAGCAAGGGCACAGGGGGCCATCACCTTTTCAGGAGTGTGGGTTGAGGCTTTGGGAGGTGGAGGGTTATCTGTCTGAACAGCCAGGCAGCAGTGGGGAGCATAAGGTTAATGCCTTTTTGCATATGGATCCGGCCCCTATCACTTCCCTGCTGTATCCAGATGTGCAGACATTGATAGCAGTATCTCACTCAGAGGAGTAAGCAATACACCTCTGGAACTGATAGCAGTGTGTTGTGGGATTTGGGAGGGTTCTGGGGGGAAACAGCTATAAGTTCATGCATGTATACAAGCTTTAACTTATACCAGGGCAAAAGAAATCAATCTCCACCCTAAAACTCCTTTAGTGAAATAACAGAAAAGTGGCAACAAAAACTGTGTTTGCTTTAGAAGCTGTAGTGTGGGTGTGCTGTGTGCCTTAAAGCACAATGAACTGCTAATTTGGCTCAAACTCTCCACTAACAGGCCACACATCCCAGTCCTGATCTCTTTCACCCTTCCTGGTGACTTGCTTCACATTAAAAGAATGAGAATTCATGGGGACAAGGACTTTGCCTCCATGCCCTGTGTTCCAAGGCACACACCTCATACTCTGCTTGAGACAGGATCTTGTGACCCCTTTCCCTGTTGTAGAGTTCCCAGCATACCCACCACCTCTATATACACTTAATTGCCTCCTAAAAGGCCAAAACAAAGCAGCAACACAAGCCTATCCCTTTGCTGTAGCCATTGCCTCCCCTCAGGGCCTTGGTGCTCTCCCAAGGAAGGGAAGGAAGCTGAGGATGGAACCAGGCAGGGAGGCCCCCAATTCTAACAGTTGAGGATATCCAAACCACAAAACTGCTTTTATCATAGCCAAACAGCCAGAAAATATTGCATCTGCCTCCCTATCCAGCTATCTACCTTTATCCATCCACCCATCCATCCTGTTCCACCTTTTGCCAAGAGACAGAACTGTTAAGTCCCCATGGAGGTTCCCACCACTCTCCACCACAAGCCCACTGCTCTCCTGGACAGCTCCTTGCTGCTGGCTGTCCATCAGGCTGAACAAATGGTGCTGTGGCAAGCCCTGGGGGCCTCTGGCTTTCCTCTAGTCTTCCCTGTGTCCCCACAGCAGCAGGGGTTGGGGTCATTTAATATCTAGGCTTCACCAGGAGTCATAAACTGGACCTCTCTATGCTTATCTCAGTTAGCAAGGGCTGCCCAGCAGCAGGAAAGATTAGGTGATCCTGTGCCTTGTGGCTGTGTCTCATAGTTCAGGCTTAGGTGACTCTGAGTTTATCAGGCAGGGTATATTTGGGTAACAATGCACTTGTAGCAGTGCAAGTGGTGAGTGTGCTCACCACACTGGGATGTATAGTCTGGCCACGTGGACACCCAGTCCCACAGCTCCAGGCTGTGTTTCTACTGCTAAACATCTCCCTGGTTCACAGCATCCCTCACCTTGCATCTGTTATACAAATATTAAGTACCACAATTACCATCTTTTCCATTTTAATAAATAAAAACCTCATGAGGGTGAAGGTGTCCTGTCCCAAAGATTATTTCTTATTGCAGCTATTTACAACAACTACTGGCCAAGGAAGCAAAGCAAACCAGCTTCATTTTACTGCCTCATCATGTCAAGGTATGACCACACTCCTGTGGGAAGCAAACACCTCAAGAGAGCTACTTTTTGGAATGACCTTCTCATCAAGGAGGCTGAAGAAATGTAGGAGGTTTGCTTGGATCTCCCAAGTCCTGATAACTCAGAATTTGGCTTAGTGCTTCTGTAATTGCCAGGTTGCATTCAGGCACTGGCATTTCCTGCCACTAAAGTTTTCCAGGCTGATATTTCTACAAGATGAAATCTGTAGAGTTATCAGCTCTGTCAACAATTACATATAAAATGTTAGAATATCAACTACTGGTATGGGAAGAACATGGCCATGTTTATGGTAATTTGTGTTAATACAATTTCTTAAGAAATTTGCCTAATTTGTCAGGAAATTAAGTTATTGGTTTCTTTGTGGTATGTTTTTATTCTTTTCTGTGCTTGACTGCATTTGCAAAGTCAATAAAGTAAATTCAGCACCTGATGTCGGTCACAACAGAAGAGAAATTAGCTCTTTAGAGAGATGAATCTTCTTATCTGGATGTCAAAGGCAGGGTCAGATGAATCACACTCCAGAAGTGCTCATTTCTCTCCATTAATGACCAGTCCAAGGTGTGTCTAGACTAGCCCAGCAGTAGATGTCTATCCTAGAAACACCTAAGGTGAGATAAATCCTAACATGATGCCTCTGTAGAAAAGCTTAATTGTACCTGAGAACTCAGGGAAGCTGAAGGACAAATTCTCATTTTTTCCAGCAAAAATTCATTGGGGCTTTAAAGGTAAATGGTTTTATCAGTCACCAAAGCTTGAAGTCTTAACAGGGAACTATGTTCCTGGTTGTTAAAGAATCAAAGGTTTGATGCTGCAGACAAATTGCTTGCAAAAGCTCACGTGGTCATTAGTCTGGTCCAGCTGCATTGGTTAGCTGCACTATGGTTCCAGCTACTAGAGAGAAGTGTGAAAATGAATTGCTCACCCCTAGTGCTACACTACAGTCTAATTACTTAGATTTTTTTACCTAACCAGGAAAGAACTGATAGAGTAGGAATAGAATAAACAGCTGCTCTGTGTTTCTCTGAAGAGAGGTAAGTGGGATGGAGGAAAGGAACACTACAGCAAACTGAATTATCTTTCACCTCTCTTTATCTGTTTTATGTTTTCACTCGTATTTTATCTTGCAGCAACTCTGAATAATAGCCATTAAAAAAATCAAGATCATTCTTTCAATTCTGTTGTTTAAGGGTCACTTTGGTTTAAATCTGGTGGACTTCTTTGTAAAAACGGGAGCTCCTAAAGCTTCTAAGCTGAAGAGACCTCGTTTCTTAAGAAAGGAGAGAATGCTCTGTATGATGATATGGGTTTCCATTATTATCTTTTTTGTGCTCTTTTCTTTGTGGAAAAGTAAAGAAAACAAAGAAAAAAGTAGATATTTAAGTGACTTCTTTAGGAACAGAAGAAAAAGCTAGAAGTGAGTGGACCATTAAAAACCTGTAAGTAAGGTGGACTAGGAACAAATTTGTGCAGATCATCAAGTGGGAGAGGATTCATCACTGGACCAGGACACAACAAGTGGGAAGGATGTATCCTACCCCTACCTGGGGAAGAATGTTCTCATCAAAGCACGAGAGAGTTTTGAGGAAGGGTTTGTAAATGGTTACAAATGCTTGTTCTTGCCTTTGCCAAGGTAAGGTGGAGAACCATCTGTTCTGGTGTCCCACCAGTGATGAGCTTCTCCTCCAGCTCTTAAAGCATAGGAGGTCTCAAAGCTATTAGAGAGTCATTAGAAAGGGAAGGTCAAGCTCAAATACAAAAAGATCACATCAGAAAATAAATTTAGGATTGAATGTTCTTTCAGAAAAAAATTATCTTTTTCTTTTTTTTTTTTTCATGGATATAGATGAGCTGAGCAATCCAAGAGCGAAAGAATGAGGTCTAAAACATTATTGCTAGCCTTTTTATATGTCAATTCATATAGAAACTTATAAATATATATACATTTCTATAATACGGCTGCCTTCTTTGCCTCTTACAAATGTATAGATGTATATCATACATGTACCTCTCCCACTGAGTTCAGAGTAAGAAATAACCCATCTGGAGATACATCTTTTACGCTGGCAAGTGTGGTGAATGGGGTTCAAAGGACAGGGGAAATTATACTGACCTACCTGTACCTACATTCCCATTAAGTTTTGTGTGTCTTACACACAGAAGAAAAACAGTAGCTCTGTTCATCAGATTCTCTTTCAGATAATGTGCAGTGGGATGTCAGTGTCCTGGCATCCCAGTGTCAGTGTCTGATCCCTGACAGTGTCTGATGGGGAGCTGAAAACAGGGTGAGCAAATGAAAGAAAAAATGAGAAGAAGAAAAAAAAAAAAAAAAGGAAAGGAGAACCAAAAAAATCACACTCACAACTAGTTTCTACAGATACACTAGTGTGAAAACTTTCCAGTGGCTGTTCCATTACTTTGGTTTCCAGATAGCAAAAACTTGCATGGCTGGCACTTGGGCACATTAAACTGCAACAAAAATGTCCTTGATTGCCTATTAAATTTTCACAAGGCTGAGGTGTTTCTCACTGATGCTGGATCTGAACTTTTTATCATTGCAGTATTAGTCTCCTAAATGTCAATTAACACACACCGTCTCCTTCAGTCTGGCCCTGGGGATGAGGACTGCAATTCCCCTCCTTGCTTTAGGTCTATAACAGCATTTAAAACCAGTATTTGAGATTTAGGGCATCCTGGCAAGAGTCCCTGTCTGTGACTTGCAGAAATACTGCATTTAGTGAGGGCAGATGCTGTTTTTTTCACGCTCTTTCTAACAGAAACACAATAGATTTTGATATGAACAGTAATGGTCTCTAGAAATATAAAGGACATGATTCAGCTGGCTAAACATGAGGATCTAGTATCATTTGAGACACCTGTGTTTAGATGACTTGAAATAAGCCCAGCCAGACTGTGAGCATTGCCTTGGGAGAGCTAACAAGCTGGAGAGGTAAGTGATATTGTTGTCTTCTCCCTCACTCTCATGCTGAGTCATTTATTATATGCTCTGTTTGCATGGCAAATGTGAACAAGTCACAGAGATAACTTGAGCACTGGCAAGTTATGTAGGCTAAAAAATAAACATCCTTCCCTGCTCTGGGACTGTTTCTCTTCCTGAACATCTGAGAAGCACAGCTCAATCACATGACTATCTATTATTTCTATAGTAGCCTTTTAATTAATACCAGTGTCATGACACCTCTGGTCCTAGATATGTGACATGCCTATGCCTAATTAAAAATTAAAAAAAAAATAGCTTCCAATAGGACAAATAATAGTGAAATGAGCAGGGTACATGATAAAACACTTCCTTTGTCATTCACTTAAGCAAAAGTAATCAAAACACTTCACTACGCTAATAAACTGCAAAATTATTCATTGAGATGGCTTGTTCCTTCATCACGTCATAGTCTCAAAGGATTTGTCACCAGAGTTTCCACACAGATTTTCAGTATTTTTTGCATATGTAAAGAAGTCTTAAGGGAAAACAGCACAGAAGCTCAGGCCCTACAAAAGGCCATGTCAGATGGGCAAGAGCTGTGAACTAAATATACTTTGAGCATGCAAATATAGAATAATACATCTAAATGTTTTCCTTCGTGTACTCAAAAACTCAGTCTTAGAAAACTGTTTTTAGAAGTTTTGTGTTTAAACTAAAGACGTCTCTTTTTCATCGATGTGCAATAGCCTAATACTCCTTGTATGTAAAATTGGAGGCTGTAAAGCTCATTCTTTAAGCATTAGGGTGGCTGGCCAGAGGCTGTAGAGCTTTGCTTGCAGTGTTGTATATTATTGTATAAAATCTGTGTTAGGTGAAACAATGGGTCAAGGTAAGGGACAATGTTCAAGATTGTTTCTTTGTTCCCTTTCCACTAAATTAAGGAACTGTTACTCACATCTGTTTACATTCACTCTGTTGCTAATGAGTTTAATAAATGTTGCATGATTTACATGCTGCAGAGCTGATGAAGACAAGTTCAAGCGACTTACACTGGTGCATCTTGCTCTGAACAAGATGCGCTAAACCAGAGTGGTTGTAGCTGCAACAGCTCTTCAGTGTCAAGTCCCAAACACAGGGGAATTGATCTCTGCCCATTGCATGCATTTTAAGTGATGGGTATTGTAGGTTGGGAAATAAACCCGTTCCCCCCCCCATTCCCCGCTGGGGCTGTCGCGTCCATGGGGACCGCATCGGGAACAGAGCCGCCGGCGGTCCAGCGCCGAGGGCTGCCCCGCGCTCGCACAGGCATGTGCTGGGAACTGCTGGGGCTGCGAGAGGCGGCACCGCGCAAGCCGGCGGCGGCGGTGGTCCGAGCCATGAATCGGCTGGCGTGAGCCCAGCGGATCGCCGCCTCCGCCGCCCCTCCATATCCCGGCCGCGGTCTGCTCCGGGGGCGCGTGCCGTAGGGGCAGCNAAGACCACATCTTTTCCTTTTTCAGCACTAAATCCCTCCTTGGGCTAAGGGAGGGAGGGGGTTGTGCACGGTTTTTTATAATTTTCTTGAGTTGTTCCTTCAGTCAAAACCGGGCAGAGGCTCGCGGCTAAGGGGATCTTCAGACCACGTGCTCCCTTCTAATTACCCTGGAGTCTCCCAGGGGGGCCCAGAGAGAGAGACAAGCACTATCTCCAGAGCGTCCTCACCTCAAACGTGGGCCCTGGAAAAATTTAATTTGTTTGTCTGTTTTGCACTTTATTTGTCGGGTTTTTGTGTTTGCGCAAAATAAACTGTGATATTTGTGTGTTTTCTTCATTTTGAGGTGTGTTTGTGACTTCTCTCAGAGTCTCTGGTCCAAAATCGCTGAATTTGTGGTAAAACCACCACAATGGGCCAGAGCATCTTTGCCCCTGTTCTCCCCTTTCCTTCAGGAATACCCACAGAGTGAGGCTTTAAAGGAATTCCTCTGGGTTTATGAATCCACAGGAAGTAACGTGCTATGGAGCTTCCCACAGGGCCTTCACTGGAGTACTTACCTTCCCAAATGGATTCTGCAGCCCATGCTGTGCTCCCTGCTGTTCCAGCACCACTGAGATACCCAAATAGTACTAGAGACAGAATTCTTGTTATGGCTGTGGAGTCATTTGCTGAAATTCAATATAGTAACTTTTTGGTCAGTTCACTGGGACGTGAAGTTCATGGAAGTGAAGTATCAATCAGTGTTATTTTCCTGGCAAAATGTTTCAATTAAAGATAGCAATTTAGTTCCTACTTAATTATTGTTTCTGGGAGTGCTATCAGAGTTAGACGTTTAACTTGTAAATGCCAAGCATTTTGTCTATCCTGCTCAGTTTAATAAAACAAATGAAGAGTATGAGTGGCTCTGGCACTGGAGTCCTTTGGGGTAAATCATCAAAGGCCACATTCTGTGCAGGTGAATCAAAAACAATCTTTACAGATAAGGCATGTCACAGTCTAAGGAAAACAGAAATATAAGTCCTTTTCCTATGCAATCTGTTTGATACAGCCTGCCTTGGTAATGGCCTCATGCTTATGTCTTGACTGCCGTCGTTGCCAGAGGCTGCACTTTCACAATCTTGTGCCATATCCTGATGGAAACAAGAGGACCAGTGATTGTTCCATATGGAATTGATCTGAAAACCTTGGTTATCTGTAAGTAAAAGTTGAGATCTATCCCACTCCACTGTGGGGAGGAATGCCTTGGTCTTTAAGCAATAAGTTGTCTGGAAGAGTAGTGGTATGACCTGATGGCTCAGATGAAATTTCAAACAACCTCAGGCAAGAAATTCTGATGCACTTCAAGATACACATTTGGAGGCCTGCTCTGCATTGTGATTCTTCTCTAAATCTCTTGCAGATGCTAAAACTACAAAGCAGGCTTGAGACTTGGGATCCCTGCAGTGATGTCCAAGTTCAGTTATGAGTACCAAAGGGTTCAAAACTTTCATGTTGCTTAATTGTGGGAAGCAGAAAGAGGCTTCTCCATACTTTCTGAGTTATCTGCTGAATTCTGTCAAATCACTAGTCTTCAGGGAAAGGAACCCACATTTTTCAATTACATATCAAAAATTGTTTTCTAAACAGATTTTTAGTCCAACAGCTTCATGAACCAGGCAATATGATGGTTTGCTTCCCCATTTCTACAAGGCAGGGAAAGGAAATATCTGAAGATTAAACACTTAACCTACAACATGAGGTTCATGTAGGCAGTAAAAGGATTTCAATTCCACAGTTTCCTCCCTATGACTAATGTGTTTAACTGCACCACAAACAGGACAATACTTTAAGCTGGAAGACTGGGAAATAAAAAAACCAACACAAGTATAAAAAGAGATGAGAATTCGCTGTTGCTGAGGAATGAATGTCCTTGGACTAAGAAATAAAAAATGTAATTGGCAACTGTTAGGTACAGAAGTATCAATGAGCAAAAAAACCAAACGGGAGGTAAGAGTGGGATGGAGACTGAATAAACCTGCTGCTAAGATAATTTATTGAAATAACTGAAATAAACTAGAAATGAGTTTTAAGCCCAAGAGATCACACAAAAATAGCACAAATGCTCACCCTTGAGTCACAAGATGGTGGAGGGGAAGCAGGGACAAGAAAGTACATTCCTGTCTCTGTACCATTAGTGTGGATCATGAAGAAGGACATGGAGGATCCATAATGCAGGAGTGACGAAAAAAGTAAAAAGCCTTCCAGCCCAAGGGCAAAAGGCAGACATTTCTCTGGGATGTACCTATGGGCAATTACACAACAGAGAGTTTATTCTACTTTTTTCTGATTTATATACAAAGACATGTTTAGAACCATGAAGCATTTCCCAGATTGGAGAGCAGCTACAGAGTTCAGGCTCTTCTGTAGGATGCAGTAACTTGGAGGCTGGACAGTCATGCTCTTTTTTTTTTTTTTTCATTTGTCTTTCTCTCTCTGGCGGAGCAAATACTGATTAGTTCAAATCCAGTGGCCAGCCCCAAGAGGGAGTACTGAAAGCTCCTCAGCAGAACATCCTGTAATCTGGTGATTCACGCATTCCTGTGAGGGATGAATGTTGAAAGCCTTTCAGGGAGAAAGGTTTCCTACAGTTTGTAGATAGAAGGAAAGGAGCAGCAGCAACATCCATTCCTCTGACTGCCTTTAGAGGAAGGAACTGCCTCCTTAGTGTTGGAATGATAAGCCGTCAGTCGCAAAGAAGTGAATGCAAGAAATCAGCACTTACATTCCAGAGAGGCAGAATCAATCACTTCCCTGTGCACAGTTTTTTGAGCAGGCTACTTGGATATTTAGAGGATAGGCAAACAAGGGACAGGTCTTAGGTATTTTATGGAGTGATGTGTGTATATCTGATACCAAAAATGCTTTGTGACACTAACAGTCTGCCAGCTCCTTTCTGTCATGCTGAGTAGGGCTCAGTAATCCTGACACTAACATCTGATAAAAAGAGGGGTCAGTAGTCCATTTGACTCAAGCTGGACTTTTGATAAGCAAAGATAAATGGCAAGAATGGACATGCCAAATGAATGAGCAGGAAATTGAATGTTTGTCCTGGGGTGGGCTGGGATACACAAACACACTTTATGGCCAACCAGAAGTGTAAGGTGCACTGTGTTGTGCACAAAAGCTAATATATCCCAGATCATGCCTGTCAAGTGCTGATGGCTTTCAAAGGACCCATCCTCACACTCACTTTTGAATAAATCACAAATGTGTGACTTTGCTATTTCCACACTCCCAAATGAACTGACAGCAATAGTTTGGAATAGAGTTTTCAGACAGAAAAAAAAAAAATCAGTGTTTCTGGCTGAAAGAAGAAAAAAACCAACATGTAGATGTCTCTCAGTGATGAGTTCTACTAGATGCACCTCAAATAGTATGTGGTACTATAGGTCTTCTTGCCTATTTTTAAATTTGAGTTTGCAGGTTGCAGAGGCATGTTTTCCTCAAAACTGAAGCAGAGGGGAAAATAATTTCTAAAGTTAAAATTGTTTACCTTAAACATATTATATTATTAAATTATATTTTAAGAAATTCAGCTGTTGCCCAACATTAAAACCCACTAATTTCTAATTGAAGGCTGATGACCACAAACTACTACCTGCCCAGTCTTAAGAGGCTGTCTGCAAATGAACCTAGGAATAGTGTTTTCTGTCTTTATGACTTAGTGGTCTTGTAACTTGTTTCAGGGAAAAGACCATAATTTGCATGTTTCTGTGTTATATTACATATAAGAAGAGTGACACTGGGTAAGGGAATGTGTCAAAACCTTAACCAGCTGAACAGCAAGTCATATACATACTCCTGTTTCTCCATCCCAGTAAAACTCCAGCAATTAAAAAACATCATTATGGACTCTTTCCCTGAGGCAAGTTAGAACCTGGCACTGCCATCCAGGCTGACAGCAGAGCTAGACCAGGTGGGATTCTAGCTGGGAATGACTCATCAGGAAAGTAGGGTCCTTCATGTCTGGCTACTGACTCACAGAGTAACTGAGGTTGCTAAGGGTCTCTGGTGGTATTCTATCCTCAGCTCAAAGCAAGGCCAACTTCCAAGAGAGGTATGGCATGGATCTTTATTTCATAGTACAGACTCTATGAATCTAGAGTCCAGAACTAATAACATACATTGCACTGGAAGCACCATCCTTTAGCATTAGGGATGCAAACTTGACAGTCTGATTTGCTGGTGTCCTTGCAGAGCCAATTGCACCTTTTCTGTTGCTATGGGTACTGTGCTCAAGGCCTTGAACCCAGAAGCCAGAATTAGGGCTGGAAACAATCCCAATGGGCTGCTCAGCCTCTGTTCCTGGCCTGAAGAAGGATCGATAAAGCAAAAGAATATTGTGTCATGTATTTGTCAACCCTGTTCTAGAAATGCATGGTAATAAATATTTGAACTATTTATTCAAATACATTCAAATACTTCATTATCACTATCATTCTTTTGCAAGACTTGCTTAACATCTTCCCTAGTTATACCTTGCTGAAATTAAAGCCTCTCTCTTCTCATTCTACCTCCAGGGGATCTATAGAGCTTTCACTACCATCTTTATGACAGCCCATCTCATACTAGACTGCTTTTAGATCACTCCTGTCTTCTCAAGGTTAAATGGATTAAATTCTTGCAGTCTCTCCTCACAGGTGATATAGTCTGTAGCTCTGATCATTCTTGTTGCTCTCTTATGGCTTCCTGTTGCTCCATCTATTTTCTGAAATGCACTTCTGAAAATTGGGCATTCAACTGAGCCATTGCTGGGGCTGAAGCAAGTGGAGGGATTGATTATACTGCTCTCGATCACTATACAAACACCTAGAAATTCCCAGGTCTTTTCCGGAAATTGATACCTAACTAGCTGTTCCCGGCATTTTGGGAAATGTGTTGCCTACATTTGGGTAGGCATAACTGGTTTTGATTTTGTGTGAAGCTTTGCACTTATCCTCACCAAATTGCTTCTTTTTATTCATCTTATACCATTATTCCACAGTGTTAAAATCCCTTTGAATTATAAAATGGTTGGCCAGAAGGATTTAATGCAAGATTTCAATTCTACCAAAGGAATATAAGCAGAACTCAGAAGCTTCCCAGGAAAGAAAGATATAATTTATCATCAGAAAAATATTTGGTTTATTGTGCAACATAAATGTTTGCCCAGACTGGAAGGGTAAGATGAATTAAAGAGGTGATTACCAACCTGATTACCAGAGAATGGAAGATGTTAAGGGATAAGGCCAGTAGAAGGTTAAAATTTAGGTAACCTCTAAGAAGGAGTGAAAGGACTAGGAAAAAATTCAGCCTTAAAGGAAAAATCAAGTGTATGACAAGCCATAGTAGCAGGAGCAGCAAACATAGCCAGAGAATTTGACTAAAGCCCAACATTACAACTTTTTTAACCTCATCTGTGACCCACAGAGGCCCCAATGGAAGATGTTGACTTCTCCCAGCTCATGTGTTACAAAAGCTCATTATATTTAAAGGAAAACCTCCCTGGGAAGCTTATTTAATTTAACATCACAGTTCAAGTGAATGCATGGGAAGATAAACAGAGATGGGGATTGCTGGCAGGCGAGTAGGGTGGCCCAGCTTTCAAACTGCTGCAGAATTTATTCATTGTGAAGAAATGAAGTTCTTATAAGTGTCCTTCATATGCAGCTTGGAGTCAATCATCAGCCTGAGACAGCTTTGGGGCATAGCTTGGAGCTAAAAAGAGAAGGAAAAAAAATTCTGGAGAAGTCCTGAGGACATTTGTCTTCTTCACCTAACCAGATACCAATGAGACATTTAGGATAAATCAGCAATTAACTAATTTCTGGACTCAGCTGGATGTGGACTAATGGATCAGTGCAAAGAGGCCAAGGTAACCCAGGGAGATATTTAATTTTGTCTCAGCCAATTCTGTGCAGAAAGGCAGTGTAGCAGGCAGCAGCCACTCGTGAGGAGGATGGAGGTTGATTCTCAGAAGCCTGTAAGTACAGTTCTCTGCTTAACATACAAATTGGAAAATGGGATTGTAATCTGATGCATGACACTTCCGAATAATTAGATGTGAGAAATTCAGTGTGCACAGCAGATGAATCTGCCAAAAAAAAAAGGGGGGGGGAGAACCAGAGAATTTCCACAGTCAATTTTTGGTAACATGAAAAAATGAAATGAACTACAGTAAAAATATAGTTAGCCAGAAAACAGTCTCCAAAATGCCAAAAATGCATAAATTCCATGCCAAATGGTAGAAGGAAGCAAACTAAGGGCACAAAGGTTAGAGGCAGAAAGATAAGCAACTCTTTTTTTTAAATTTGCCAACAATTTAATAGTGCAGGGGAAAGGTTGGCAGTGAATTAAATTATCAGTGTAAAGAAGCAAAAGCTGAGGAAGAAAGAAGCTAAAAATTGTCCAACTAATTAGCTTTGAATGGAGAAGGCGACATGGAAAAATGCATCAAAAATGTGTAACTGCTGGCTGGAAGCTGGATGCCCAGAATTCAGAACACAAGATGAGAGCATAACAAATTGCCTGGACTTACAGTAGGTAATACAGACACACTAGGTAACACAAGACGGTCTAACAGAAACTGGTGGTAGAAGTGCACTTCAAAGATGTCTCAAGAGACCCAGATGACAGTGGCTGTTGTTTCCAGTAGAGCTGAGCTGATCAGGCTATGGACATTTCCCAGGAAGGCAAAGACAGGACATGATTGAAACTTACTTTAAACTCCAGAGACACACTGTCTACTAAAACTATTGCAAAACAGCAGAAAGAACGGATTCCTTTCCACTCCCTAAATGTTTCTGACAACCTGCTAATACCAAAAGGAAGTATGCCAGCCAAAAGTGAGTCTGTGAGCCAGGGAATATAGCAAATGCTGGCACAGAATGAGGCAACACAGGTGGGAAGGAGGAATGAAATACCAAAACATTTCCGGGACTTCTTCTGGTATGGCACTTTATACTTTAATGTGGTGCAGCTGAATATTTGAAGGGCATTTCTGGTTTGTCTTCCACCCAGATGACTGCGGTTCTCCAACTGAGGAATGACATAGGACCAAAATTCAGGTTGTATGGGACCTCAGGCAGTCTCTAGTTCAACCTCCTCCTCAAAGCAGGGTGAGCTATGAGGTCAAAACTAGGTTACTCAGGGATTTGTCCAGTCTGGTCTTCTAATGGTGAAGCAAGAAAAGATTTTTTAGACCACTGAGGAAATATATCAGGAAACATTGAACCCATTCTTTGGCCTCCTTTTCAAATTAGATTAAACGAGAAATGAGAGAAACAGGTTTTGTTGACTCCCCAAAAATGAAAAAAAAAA
>VYZS01026530.1:3485-21420 GCA_013400695.1 Neodrepanis coruscans | reverse complement strand
CCTCCCTCTCTATTACATCTGCTTCTGTTTCAAGAACTGACAGTGGAAGGAATATGGCTTTCTCTCAGTTAGGGAGTCATATGTGTCACTGATAAACGATAGGTCCTACATGTGCCAGAAATTTTCTAGCTCTGCCTCAAAACCAAAGTTACGTTTATTTCTACGTTCTAGATAGCTGGCATGATGCTGCTCTCATGCCAAGTCGCTCACATCATGTCCCTATATGGGGAAATCTGGGAGGGCTTGCAGTTAAGAGAGTCACATTTTCTATCTCATTACTTTGTCTCTTGCTCATCCTGACCTTCTCACAGGGCTTACTTTCCTCTTCTTGTTCACTTTTCCATGTCCCCCTCTCTGCCACTTACATCAGTGACAAGGTATGAGAGTGGCTATCTAAATTTCTGTTCATTCTAACTAATTACTTTTGCACTCCCAGAGGAAAAATTTCAAAGGTAGTTACCATATTAATTGGACATGAAATTTCACTCAGAATTTTCCCTCCTGTGCTTTTGGTATCTTGTATTTGCTGTGACTAGGCTGGTGTTTATGTTACAGAAAAAAAAAACTGTTACAAGTGAAAAATGACCAAGATTAGAAATGTAGAAAATGACAAGTAGGTAATTAGCACAGTTTAGCCAACTTATCTGAATTGGTTTTTATTATTTATCTGTTTACATTTTTGTACAGCAATGGAAAATTCCCTCTTCCAGACAGGTGGACTAGTGAATACCCATGCCATCTGCTTAAATGTCTAATTTGCAGTATGCCATCTATATGACCTTCAGTTTTCAAATCATTTTATAACCCATCAATCTGTGCACCTGGCACAATATCCTCTCTGTGTACCTGATAACTGCTTAGCACATTTTAACCTCTCTTATGGCAAACAATTAATATTTTTCATGCTCATCACAGCTTTTTCCCCATTCCTTCCCATGCTTTTTCTATTACAGGAGAATAACATAATGAATTTGTCAGCATCAGGGTAATTTTCATCTGACATTTTGCAAGAATCCATTTGCTCTCAGCATTCAGATTTTTTTATATATTTTAGCTGGTTTTTACCTGTCCTGCATTTTTTAAGGGAAAAACTGTGCAACTCAGCACAGAAACTGAGACTAAAAAGAGCATGTAAGACAAAATGCTGTGAACTGAGAGCATTACTCAGGCAGATGCTCACCACGTGGTATCCTTCTTAAAAATAGCATCCAGTGCTGTTGTCACTAGATTCTCCAAAAGAATGCACAAAGGCAAACAGCTTGCTACATGCTCCAGATGGGGTTAAGTGAATGTCTGCCTCTTGAAGTACTTTCTGAAAAGTTTATATGTCATGTCCTTGAGCTTCCTGGCTGTCACTGATTTTTCAGACACATTCAGCGTTTCCTTCCTTGCTCTCAACCAGTCAGATGCTGCTGATGCGGCAGTACCAGGAATGTGACCGGTTTTAGAAGGGAAAATGCTCACCCAGCACATGTTCAACACGTGTTGCAGGGAATATGCCAGGCCAAACATAGAGCAAGAGCAAAAAGATATCTCCTAGTTCTGCTCACTGACAGAGTGAAGCATTGGAGCTCTCAGGTAAAGCTTTTTTGGTTAAAGAAACAGATCCTCAGGGCAATGCAGGGCAGTTTGATGGGGAAAAGGTTGCATCCAGCAGCACAGTGAAGTAGAAATGGAGGGACATGAAGTTTACTGTCTTCTGTGGGGGGCACTAAAGAATTTATTCATGGCTTACTGCTAAACCTACAGCACTGGGAAAAGGAGTTAACTCTCTTTGGTTCAACAGAAAAGCATGGCTCATATTTCCAGTTGTCTTTTGGGGTTTTGGCATGAAACAGGACAAGACAGTCAGTGTGTATGTGTCCTAGTAATGCAAAAATGAATATTGGTAGGTTAAACATAGGTATGCTTCCCTCATCGAAAGAAAGATGGATGCCTCTGAGGATCCTTTCCCTGCAAACCAAGACAACAGCTGCAAATTGGCACCAGACCATTACCTCTATCACCATCGTTGCCTCATTTAAGTCTTGCTAAGTCTGCTAAGACTAAAGTAAACATTTTCTAGTCTCAGTTAACTGCTGCCAAACAGGACTTGATACTATGAGTGTGACCGGCTGGGAATTTTCTGGCCAGTTTCTTGACTGGAAAATACAAATTTGGAAAATCTAACACTTTGGTCCTAAGAATGTTTCTAAGTTAAGAGAAAGGGAGGAATCACCTCTCGTGTTTGCCTCCACAGTGATATGAGGATAGTCAGTAGGGTATCTTGGTCCTTTCTCTCTCTTACTCAGATCACATGTTTTGGCCAGGGTTTGCATGGTGAGAGCCTGGTCCGTGCCTGCGGTTACAGGGGTCAGTTTGCCATCAGCATCTCATGTTTCTGCTTGATACCTGTGCAAATGCCAATGACAACAATCTATGTAAGAAGAGAGACAGATTTTCCTTAAATTAAGGCATGTATTCTGGATAAAAGCAAAGCCTTTTCCTGCCACACCCTGCCAGAGTTACACCTATCTCTAATCCATGGTTAAAGTGTATCTTTCTACAAAGAAACTACTCAGTTTCATACCCTTGTAATCCAGAAGTAATGATGAAATCTGAGCAGCGTTTGAGCACAGCCCTCGCCACACGTGACTCGCAGTACCAGTCAGTGCCAGGCAACTGAAACCCACCAGCGATCACCTCATTCACCTTTTCTGCATTTTACCTGGTGTGGCTCCCACCTCCCTCCTCCCTTCTGTTCTCGTAAGCCTCAAAGATTTTAGCAATTTGCTGCCACGTATCAAACCAAGATGAAAGACAACAAAAGCGCCTGTCTAATCTTGAATGTAATCCTCCTTAAGTGGGTTTGTTCCTGAGCTGTGGGTCTGTACTGGCAGTCTTCCTCTATCCCCATTCTTTTACTCAGGGATTAAGACACTGGGGTCACTCACACTGTTGCCACCATGGATCTGACTATTTTCCAGCTGTCCAGTTTCTGCTACTATTCATGGTGTGTAGTACATAAAGACATGAACAGTTTATGTACAACAAAGCTTTCAGAAATTGGCCTGGCATCCCACCTGTTTTATTGCTTTTCAAAATTAGTTCCTGTCATTAAACAGCCACTGACCCTTTGGCAACAGGGCCAGACAGGTGTGAAACCACAAACAACTTCCCCTATAAATGCCAACACACTGTCCTTATCTGACAATGTAAAGCTCCAGGTGACAAAATCAGTTTGACCAAAGGGGAAACTGGGAAGTCTGCAACACCAAACCTGTATGAAGATAGAAAAACAAACAAATGCATCCCTTTATTTTCCCTTCATTTTTTTTCCACCAGATGGAAAAATGCTGTATTTCTCACATCTGCGTACATTTGTTAGCAGTGAGGCAGTACATCCAGCACAGACCATGGATCTTCCCTTGTGTGCATCCTCTCAAAACCTCAAGGAAGACTCTTCCTTCCTTGACAGGGGATTTAGCATCTCTCTTTTAATCTTCCCAAGCTTTTGGGGGGTTTGAGTATTCCAAATATTATGTGGTTCTAATTATTTTGTTAAAAAAATGCAAAATCTCAAGTGCTTTCATTCCCCTAAAAGCTGGCAAGAGATGTGTAAATTGCCCATGTTTTTGTTTCCTTTACTACATACTTTGTTTTTGCTTTCTCTCCTACTTGCCAAAACAAAACCAAAATCTGCAAGCTTCTTCTAAACCACCCTATGCCAAATTTTCCAGGAAGTAATCTGTAGTACCAAGTCCCATAAGGAGCTGTTTTTTTCCCACTGCAAATAGCTGCACTGACAGCAGCACAAGAGGAAATGATTAAAAGCTTCACAGCTCTTATATTCTTTACAAACGTGTGGCTGTAAGCTATTTAGTAAGCAAATTTTGAAGTTTCTGCTGTGATTCTTAATTTCATCTACAACCACATTTCCTGCATATATGAATTATTTTCTCTACTGAGCTTAAGGAAATTATTTACCATTTCCATCTAAGATTATGTAGAATTGCTGCTACTTAGCTATAGTGCATTTAGGGTAATAGTTCTAACTTTAAACAATAATCTTTTCTTAAGCTTTTAAAGACAAATAGCTGATTAACTCTAAAGCATGTATCTCCCAGGTAAGTAACTTTAGTCATTTTTCATTGTGAGAAAAATAGCCACATATTTACTGTAATACACATTTCTGTTGATTAATTATGTAAAACAATATCAGTTTTTCTTCCCTGGAGTTCAGAGAAATGCTCCCATTTAAAACAAGGACTCTAGAGAATACAAATTTAATTCCAAAGGTTATTAGCAAAAAGAACCTTTTGTTTTAGTCTTAATGGAATCATTCTCCTAGGATGACACAAATATCTATAAAGTATCATGATTTCATTTGGGTTTTAAAAAAACAAAACCAACTTTATTTTCCCTTGACACAAAACAAGATTAGCTGGGGTGTGTTTTTGCTGTATTGGGTAATACAATATTAGCTAGATTGTTTGTCTCTAGCCATCGCATGAGCATGCTGGAGCAGGGAAGAAGACATAAAAGATTTCCTCTGCAGAGATACTGAAGAGGAGGAGGCAGTGTGCCTGGAACAGAGCCTCCTCCTCCCACCAGCTCTTGGATCTCACTTCAGTGTCACTCGTGCCTGCTGGGCAAAGCTGGCTCCCAAAGCAGCGCAGATTTACCCCTACAAATTTGTTGTGTTGCTGTGCAGTCACAGCAAGGGAAGGAGCAAAGAGGAAGCTGGACCGGGGTCTTGTATTCTCTTGAACAGCCAATAGACACATCTGGTACACACAAAAAATGAAGCTGTTGCTTCCTACATTGTGCAGGGTGCATATTGTCCTGTGGTCTGCAGCTGCGGAGGAGGCGCTGTCCTTCCCCCAGCCAAAAACCACCAGGGGCTTTGTTTACATCAGTGCAGCTGTGAGGTCCCCCAGATGCAGGCCAGCTGTTAAAAGCCAAAATGAGCTCCTAAATAGTGTGAATCATCTGCCTCTTCAATCCCATCCAATAAACTGTCCACTATTAACAAAATAGAATGAGACTACAGGACACAGAGCACATGATTGTAATGATTGGTCAACATATCCTACCATGCCTCCATGGAAGGAGGAGGAGGAGCTGGAAAAGGAGCTCTTCCAGCACAGAGGGTGAAGTGACAAAATTTTAAAATATTTGCTGGTTTTTTACCTATTTTCATACGGGAAAAATCTCCAGAAAGGGTGAAGCCATGACAAGTAACCGAGTTTTCTTGATTTGTTTACAAACTCTTCCTGTTAAGAAAAAAACAACATAGGGAAAAGTAATAGTTAGGGGTTTCTTCAAACAGATACTCTCAATTCTTCAGACTTAGAAATGTATTCATTATCTAGGGCAAGTCCTTGAAAAATACTGCAAAGGGCCAAGCGCTGCAAAGAGTCTCAGTGTACTGTCCAATGTTAGTAAATGACATAAAAAAGCAAGGGGCCTAACTAAAAAATATTGCCAACTGCAAAGGATCAAAATTTGCCCATACCCCATAGCATCTGAGAATCTGGCTATACCTAGTAAGAATCTCCTTCTTAGTACATATTGCTGTATGAGAGTTTGTGATTCCTAAGTTCAGAGGGATTTTTCTTTCTTTGAAAACATCTACATTGGAAAAAGAAAAAAAAAATGAAAAAAACTTTCAGAGCAAAGCAAAAGAGATTACAGTGCTTGTAGCAGATACCTGCAGGAAATTCTGCTCCAGTTATCATAACATGAATGTGTTCTCAAATTAAACTACTAAGAAAGTTCAACAAGTAAACCAGGTTTGTTTTCTTCATGGTTCATTGTGAGCTTAGATACCTTACACTTCCTCAGGGCAGAGCCAGTATTGCTTTTGGGAAACATTTCATGCTCCGGATTTATATGTATATGCAAAAAGAGTATTATGGAGCATAAGTTGATAGACAGTTCTTAAATAGCAAATGTTATTGATAAAATCAAGGAGGGGGGGTTGTGTGTGTGTGTTTTTCAAGACAGAGGTTTTCTTTAGGGGCAACTGAAAGAAGAGTATGTAGAAAGCCTTGTACCTCCTGAAGTCCTCCTAGAAGTAGGCTGCACTATAAACAGAGGCATTATCACATGAAACCTGAGAAGTCCAGTAAATAAACCATGGTACCTTAACTACATTTGTATTCAATCCATATGAACATGAGCATCAGATCTGTACTGCATTGTTGTGATTTTGGGACTATAGCACAGACATGCCATGATCATTTGCATCATAAAGTCTGGAAAATACTGCTCAACGATAAATATATTTTTAGAATGTGCAAGAAAGGAAGGCTTCAGTTCTAAATAGAGAAACCATTTTCTAGAAATGGAGTGTTTTTGTCACATTAGAAAATAATTTTGTGTGATGGTTTGGGGACCAAAGAGGAAGACAGAAACAAAAATAACTGCTTTCCACTTCTCAGATTGGTGAGAAGGGCGGCCCAGTGGCATGATGGGCACAGGGAGTTTTGGGGCTGGATGTGACCTGCTCAGCACAGCAAGAGCCCATTTTCATCACCAGTAACTGCAGAGAGGCATGTCCCCTCCTCGCAACCGGGCCTGCTGGGATGGGGAGAGGATACCTTTTTTCTCAATTTCATCAGTCCCTGTCCTGGTTTTGGACAATATTAGGTTTATCAATGGACAAGAGATGGATAGGGAAGGCAGCAATTTATTAAAGGGTAGATATATGGGGGAATAAATGGGGGTAATTGCCCAATTATGACCAGCCGGGACTCCNATACCTGGGAAAAGGGCAGAGGCTCCCCAAACCACACAGAGAACTCTGGGAAGGTAGACTGAGATTATAAGAGAACAAGTGGACCAGCCCTCTCTCCGTTTGGGTGTGTGGCAAGGGACGGAGCGCTCTCCATTAGCACTGCTCACCAGAACCCAGCACGACTCCCACGACTCCCACCTCCCCCTCAGAACTCCCAAGCTCGCCGGTCACTGTTTTCCAGCCAAGAAGAGCCCTGAGAGACCCCCCACAGATGCTGCAGTCCCCTGGCACATGGCAGGTCCTCCACCAAAGCTCTGGTTCGTGTGCCCCCACCTCTAAGTTTTCTCGTGTTCCTGCGGGTCCCCTGTCCCTCTCAGTCCCTGGAATGGGTGCCGCCAGCCTATCCCCACCGTGGGGACTTCTCCCTGTACTCAGCACCTGCCATTTTGCCTGCAGTGGTTTCTCCCTCTCCGGACTCCGTCCCCACTGACACACAGCGCCCCTGCCGGCTGGGATAGAGTTACTGCACCCTCTGTGCTCCCGAGTGCCCTCCACTGCACGGAGGAGTCGCTGCAGCTCCTACAACAGAGCACATTGCAACTGCTGGGGGCATAAGGGACAATTGTATTTTCCAAGGACATTGATTATTTTGTGCTCTTTTTCCTTTTCTTTGGTTTACCACCTCAATAACAAATTCATATTGGTTTGTTTATATCCACATCCTTACACCCATCCATACTTACACCCACTCCATACATTCAATAAATTGCTGCCTTTATTATACACCTCTCATCTGTTGATAACACCTAATATTGTCCTAAACCAGAACATTTTGATGAAGTATTTGTAAAATATTATAAAATGTCAATGACACATTACTAATAATTTCATATTAACAATAATAGTATTTGTGTTTAGTAGTGACTTTCTCCCTTCAAAATGGTTTAGGTTTTTTTTACCATTGAACAGTTGGTGTTATAATCAGTGCAAATAAGAGGAAAAAATGTTATGAGTAAATATTTTTAAATGGACAACCAGCTAAATAATCTATGCAACATTCATTTCCTTTTATTTCCTAAGGAAAAAAGTCTGGAGCTGTTCAATCAGATTCTTCAAAAAGTGCTGAAGGGTTGTTTAAAAATGACCTGTCTATTCCTACAAGTGCTTAATTAATGCAAGTAAATGTGTCAAATATCCATCCTAGTAATGGATTAAGAAATTATCTACAAGCAGCTTTAGAAAGCTGCAGGCAAACAGAATTTTTCAGTATCACTATGCAGAACACCCTGCCCTACATCAAGGCATATCTGAAAAAGGTAAAGCGAATGGGTTATAAAAATATATACATCTTTAAATTTTCCTGTTGCAGACCAAAGCAGAATTACCATAACAGTTGCATCTATCATGTCTCCTGTCACATAATTCCTGTCTCTCCCGCTCCAGTTTCTCCAATCTCGAATGCATATTTCTCTTTTTTTGTTGGTGTATCTGTAAAGCTTTAGGCAAATTTCTCTCACTGATCCCTTTGCACACATTCTCTGAATCAAGCCAGAAAGATGCTTCACATCTCCTTCTTCAAATTCCTCCTCATGACACACATATTTTGTGATGCTGACAAGGAATGAAGCCCCTTGTAACAGCTGGGGTGAGGTGGGAGCAAAGATCACCAAGGAATCACTTTGGAAATAAAGCCTTTTTGAAACAATATGTTAGTTGACAAATACATGTATGATTATATTGCCAATGCAAAAATAGTTTCCAACATTTACTTGTTGTATCCTGGCCTCTTTGATGAAGAAAGAAACAAACTGTAATTTTTACAGATAAGGAAGGCAGAAGGAAAAGGAAACATGGCAGATGGGTGATGAGATGAAAAATACCAGAAAAGTTCATTGACCTAGAGGAAATAAACCACTATTATAAAAGGAAGTCACTTTTTCATAGTTACAGAGAGTTGCATTGGACATTTTTCAGTAAAATATTTAGCCACCAGACATGAAGTTTTAAAACAGCTAAAAGCCTTTACAAAATTCAAGTTTGGTTGTGCTGAGGAGAAATTAAAGTAAAAAATTTACCTGATGAAGCAATTAGTTTCAGTATTTTCCATATGAGAATCTTCCATTGTGGATGCTAAATTCACTAAAGGGTTGCAAAGATCGGTGAATCTGGTTCTGTTACATTGTCACCTACTGGGAACATGCCCAGACGCTTCTGACGCCCAGACTTTGAGATGATGTTATGGGGTGAAACAAAGTTTACGAAGCTAAAACATGTTTCCCTTTCTTTCGTGTTTTTTCCCTCTTCTGGGGGGACAGGGAGGAGAGTTTTGGGGGTTTTGAGGGGGTTTTAGGGGCTTTTGGGAGGGGGGAAGGAACAGGGGGTGTTCTAAACCTTGTCTTTTGTATGTTTATAAAAGCAAGATAGGCAAGCTCTGGACATCGCAGTGCAGCGCGGCTCTGGTTTCACGCATCCCACTGGGTGGTGGCGGAGCCAAGGCGAGTGCCCCTGTCCCATTCGGTGGGCAGCGGGCACAACCGCCACCCCCCTGGCCAGTTCGCCCCACAGCTACTGCACGCACAGCCCCACTGGCTTGCCCCAGCAGCAGCGGCGCGGCGGGCATGGTACCGCCCGGGTTCCAGAGGCGNGGCAAGCTCTGGACATCGCAGTGCAGCGCGGCTCTGGTTTCACGCATCCCACTGGGTGGTGGCGGAGCCAAGGCGAGTGCCCCTGTCCCATTCGGTGGGCAGCGGGCACAACCGCCACCCCCCTGGCCAGTTCGCCCCACAGCTACTGCACGCACAGCCCCACTGGCTTGCCCCAGCAGCAGCGGCGCGGCGGGCATGGTACCGCCCGGGTTCCAGAGGCGGCAGAAAACCACCACCAAGCGCTGGCAGGTTTTCGGCTTGGCTGTTCCTGGCACTGCGTGCATGTGCAGTGGGCTTCCTGAGCATGCGAAACGCAGCACCGAACAGAGCGCCGGCAGCCCTCGTGATGGGGGAAACCAATCCACTGAACGTGGCTGCCACTGTCTCACAGGTTAAGGGCAGCCTGTTGCCAGTGCCCAGGGCTCCCCGGCACATCCCATGGCGCATCCCGTGGATGGCCCCATGCCCCCTCGGGCCCTGGCCACAAGGCATTTTGACAGGAAGCCGTGTTGCCTCATGGCGAGATCTTGCGGGGGGCGGTTCCCGGGCACCATTTAGCCACCTTTAGCCAATCCGGAGGCAACCTGCACCCGGGAGGGACTCTGAGTTCGCGTGGGATTATACTCCCTATAAAGCAGCGATCCTGGAGGCCATCCTCCTCTTTTGGGGCTTGTCGGTCGTCGGAGCTGCATCTGTACTCGTCTCGGCTCAGCATTTTTCCACGACACGAGCAGCAGTGCAGCTTCAGCAGCAGTGGAGGCAGCACAGGGGCTGAGGACCACATCGCTCACCAGCTGTGGTATTTCTGTCCCCTGGTGTCCCCCTGGGTTTCCTTTCATTTTCCTGTTTTTCAGGAAACCG
This sequence comes from Neodrepanis coruscans, assembly GCA_013400695.1. Lineage (NCBI taxonomy): Eukaryota > Metazoa > Chordata > Aves > Passeriformes > Philepittidae > Neodrepanis > Neodrepanis coruscans. The sequence goes on along the minus strand of VYZS01026530.1, from coordinate 11,193 downwards.
CGGCGAGGACCCAGCACCATCCTAACTTCCTCCCTCACACCAGCAGCCCAGCAGCTAGCCCCGGAGGAGCTGAGTTTGTCTGTATTGGCATTTTATTGTTGGGTTTCTGTATTTGTAATATAAAATCTGTTAGTTCTTGACTTTCTATTATGTTCTCTCATCACTATTAACGCCCCTAGTGTCCAAACCAGGACAGATGGTCTTGCAAGAAAACCCTCTGAGGTATGCAAGATACCCGGTCCTGAAAGGGTGGATGAGCAGCTGAAGATGATAGCTCTATATCACCCCTCTGAGGTGCTTCATTGCCCGTCAAGAGCACTGGTCAGTAATGTGGCCTCAGCACAATATGGGGCCTTTCCACAGAGAATCAGCCCAAGATATTCTTGCATTTCTGACAAATTTGTAAATGTGTGAGGCCTTTGGTGTTGACCTTCCTATTGTTTACAAGAATAGAGAACAAGCAACAAAAGCTGGCCACTGCTTTGGCCTGTGGCTGATGACTTATCCAAGTTCTTGCCTTAGTGCCCTCCCCTCTGTCTCCTCACTGATCACCTGTCCTTCTCCCTACTCTGAGCAATTTTAGATTTAAGATATCAACAGGATAAGCTTTGACCGTTGCAGCTGGAGCGTCTTTAGGTATGAATTGGAAAGCATGATGCTCCCTGCCCAGCAGATTGCTACTGAACAGACGAGGCAGTTCTAGGAAGAGCCTGGGATAGATTGTTTCTATACTTGTTTCACTGGCTGGGTAAATAAAGGTTTTGCCTTTGTGTTTTCAAGAGGTGTTGAAATAGAGAAGCAGATTCTAATTAGGATGATTGTTTCTCCCTGTCATTATATCCTCATACATCTCTGCCTTTGGGACTTCAACCAGGAAAATCCTGCAGTTTCCCAGGAGGAAAAACTCACTGTAGAAGTAGCCTAATTTAGAAACTCAGCTAGGAGAGAGCATCACAGCACACTGCAAATGGGATGAGAATGTTCTTCCTGGATGGGAGAGGATCACATTCTCCTTCATGTCCACAGGCTGCCTCATCCTGTCCTGTCCTCTCATAGTGCCAGCAAGAAGAATAGGAAGAGACTGTGCCTGGGAATGAAAACTTGCAAAATGGGACATCAGAAAACTATAAATGTCTTGTCCAGGAAGAAATCCTTTCAGCTGATGGGGAGAAGATGCAACACTTCCTACAAGGCCCAGAGGTTTTCTACCCAGAAAACTACCTAAAAGAGTATTGTTCCTTTGCTTGGTTTCAAATAAGACTGTTTAGGTGCATAATCCTAGAGAAATTATTTATACCATGAAACCTAGTTTACAGATGTACTAAAATGAGGCAAGAAAGAGTATTTTAGGCATGTCTGTACTACCTCCTCCTAATTAGCTATTTCTGTTCCCTTGATGAATATCATGGCTTCTATGATTTTTCTTCTTAGCTACACGACTCTATAAATGGTCATAAATTTCTATAGAGTCACTTCACTGTGCAAACACAGAATAGAAGTCATGAGTTTGACACCTCAAAGATAATTCAATTCCAAGTCTAATATTTAGGCATCATGTTATTTGAGCATATTCTGGATTTCACTCCATGATCTTGTACATGTACTACTTTTCCCTTCGTCAGAAAATAGTAGCATTATCAATATTTAAATATTGGATTAGTCTGGTGTGAACTGCTCTTGAAAGGCTTTGTTCAATTCTGTCCTCTGTTCCATTCACCTCATTATTATTTCCCTCAAAATCATTTCCTCCTTCACTGAGTCCTCCTTAGGTTTTGTTTATGGCAGGATACTAAGTAATCCATTATCCCAAGAAGATAAACATTCATCTGTGGTACCACAATTTTATGCTCAAAAGCCTGGATAGGCTGCACCTTAAATGAATATAGTTAAAATATAGGAAATTCAGCACAGCTACTTTCTTAATTTCTACCTAGTGAGACTAACAAACTGGCTTTTACTGGCAAATTTCAATTTCTTTTTTTTCTTTTTTCTGGTGCTGCTTTTTCATAGAGAACCTCAAAGTATGTGAGAGAACAGAAGACACTCCAAGACTACCCTCTAGGACTCTCCTATGCCAAATTCTTTGTTCTTGCCTGTGATGTGTGCTCAGTCTTTGTATTGCATCCTTTACCTCAGCCTTGGCTCCATCACTCATCCCCTGGCCTCTGTCCATGTGCAGAAACCAGTGCCCTACATCAAGAGCCTTCATCTAGATCTGGGATGTGCACAAACTACATCTCTCCTCTCACCCCACCTCATTCCAGAACCAGTTGTCTCTGCTACTGCTGCAAACAAAAGTAGGAAGCAGCTCCACAAGTGACTCTTCCTTTATAATACGGGGTCTAGGAAGGGTCTGAGATTGAAGTGTCCAAGGCTGAGGTTCCAGCTGCTCAACCAGGCCATCCCAAAGAGCTCACAAACACGTGCTCTGCTCCCTCCATGCCTAGAGGAGCAGACATGGTCAGCAAGGTCTCAGCAATCAGTGGCTTCGGACAAGTATGGACTAATGAAATAATCATCTTTTTTATTTGCTCTCTGGAATCCCAGAATGTAACCACATGAGATGTTTGGCAGCAGAATCCCTTTTAGTCCTTTCTTTCAACATACATACTATATTTACTATTTCTCACATATGATATGCAATGATTTTCTATTTCAGAGATACTTCAGAATTCTGGGAAAAAATCCTACTCTCATCTGGTTTCTGTCTCACTTGTCGTGCCTTCTGCTGCCACTCTTGATTCCTAGGAGCCATTTTCCTTCTTTTTCTTGATAAAAATTATTTTTGTATTTGAGCTACTTTCAGTCAACTTGAACATCTGTCTCATATTGAATGTATCCCACCTCTACTAATTTTTTCAAGTTCATCACTTAAAGGCAAAATAATTTCCTTAATGTGATATAACACTTCCTTTAAAAGGCTGATTTCACTCTAATATTTGGTGTTTTTTACTTTCTCCTGTGTTTTCTGATCTGTATGATCTGACTTCTTTTCTGATGTGTCCCTGTAATAATTTTTGTTTGCTAGGCACTCACTCCTACCATCATTCAGACACAGTTGTTGACTCAAATAGCTTTGGGAATCTTTCCTTACAATTTTCTCCCTCTGTTTGTTTGGCAAATTGCTTCTAGGTTTTGTAATTTTGTTTAAAGGAGACTTCAAGCCTTCTCCACATTCAAACCCCTGAACACTTCAGTCCAGTTGACTTTACTAAACACTTCCCTCAATTTTTCAAACTTTGCCCTCCTGAAATTACTGTATTGATTTTAAACTTAATCAACTCATAGTCATACAAAGCAAGGTAATTTTCTACAATCAGCCCCTCTAAAAAATCCTTAAGCCTTCAAAAAACCTAGTCTGAAATAACTAAAGACAAATTCTCCTTGCTCTTTTGTGACTGTGACAGAGAAAATTGTGACAATATTTAAGGACTCTGAGGTTTTATGATCATAATGAAGCAATAAGATCTGTAAATAGAGTTTTCCTTCACAATGAGATCCTTAAATTTGTACACACTTCATCAGAAAAACTTTTGTTTTGCAAGTGAACTGAGATATTCTGAAGGTAAAATCTTGGCCTTATGGGAATAAACAGGGAACTGAGCTTATTAATGTTAGAACTTTGCCCAAGAGTTGTGAAATTACTATCAAGTGTGGGAGCTCTCAGACTGCCCCTAGAGAAGCTGTCTGTGCATCACATTCAACGTGTCAGGAAAAACAGGCTGATAAAAGGCATCTGGGAGCAGATGCATTATTTTTCATTTCTGTGTGTACTCTGTGTATTTTTGCAAAAGTTCTAGGTGATAGCTGGGAGTCCAATGTGGTGAGAAAATGTTGACCTAAAAAATGAAATGTGAAACTTAAAATACAGCCCCAAATTAAAGCATAGGTGTTATAGTCATGTGCACTGGGGCTCACATGCTATGTTCACGTGAGGGCACACAATCTTTTCTTTTAGCATAGTCCGTTTTTGATTCATCACTCTTGTAACTAAAGATGGATAAAAATTTTAATAAGAACATATGTGAATTTTTCTTCTTCATATGAAAACCACAGACTACCCTAATTTTTACCTTCATGATTCTCAATATTCAAGGAACATTCAGGTGGCTAGCCTGCACTCTGAATGTCCTTGCAAATCTGAGATATTCACTGCAACTCTTTACTCCACAAAATATTCCTACCAGGCATTCATTACCTTGTTTTGCACAAGAGTTTCCATTATTTACCCAGAAGAAAGAAGTGTTACAGCACACCACAAGAAAGAGAAAAATCCCAATAACAGATAGGCACAAGGCTATCTTCCCTGTAAGACATCTATGCACTTGGGAGATGGTGAGAAGGGGTGTTAGGCAGGAATGAAGGGGGCTACTGTACAATATAGCATAGGCAATTTCAAGATAGTTTAAATATCCTTAAAATATCCTTCAGTCCAACTCTGGTGAGTGGGATGTCACAGAGAGGACCAAGGAGGTGTCAGACTCCGTCTCTGTGGCAGCATACAGTAGAAAGCCAGGCAAACCATCCCACCACCCGCAGCATAATAGCTACATGGATGCCGGTCACACAGCCCCTCACAGGCATCTGCACCATTTCAATGGTGTCCTTGCACTGAACATTCAAAATTTAAAAGCATTACATACCATTAAACATCAATGCATGTTAAGTTTCCATTTTCCAGTAAGATGCTTTTTGCAATGAAAAATTGCTTTTAACAATGTTACTATCCTTAGGCATTTCAGATTTTGCCTACAAATACAAGTCAAATTTAAAAACTGTACATGAACTCATGGTTTGCTTAGGTTCTCGTGAAATCTCCCCCAGGAGAAATTAGCCCAGTGTGGGAATTACATGAGAAATAAGGATGACACATATGAAAATCCTAATTACTTGGACCAAGGAGCAAGTTCTTAATATATTCACCAATTTAATTTGAGGCACTCATAGTATGTTTTTATTTCATTTCCTCAGTTTCCCAGAGATTGACACAGGGTTTGAGACACCTGAAGGAGTAGACGAACTTAGCTCAGCTGGTTTTCACATCACAGGTGTTCCCTTTCGCCCTTCCACTCTATACCACGGAGCCTGCTCTTCTCTGCTACCTATCGTACATCTGAGAAAAACTAATATACATAAGATAGGAAACATGAGCAGGAGAAGCAAATCAGTTTGGACCTATTATTGTAATAAATCATACAGCTTTTCTTCTTCTCTAGCATTTACTGAAGAACAGATATCAGGTTTCTGACTGACCAAACCAACTGCAGCAGGCTTTGGAGGCAAATGAAGTTTTGAAAAGCCTTTTAAATCCAGGTTTTTCATATCCTTCCTGGCAAAGAATTCATCAGTTCAACATGTGAGGGAGTGGTTTGGTCACTGTTGAGTTGGTGTCTGAATTGCATACAGACAAAATAGTCTGTTTGTTTTTCTTTCAAAGAACAAATTTTGTTTCCTGAAAGACCACAATTCATAATTATTTCTGAAAGGAAATGAATAGTATCTATATTTATATTTTTGTTCTGAGCATATATTTATTTTATTTGGGTGGTAACCTACTAACACAGTATTTAATAAATTGTGATCTTTCTGAAACGTGCCCTCAAAAGCATAGTAGCTTAAGCCAGCTATCAATGTTGTCAATAATTATGTTTTAGAATTTCATGGTTTGTCATGTAAGAATTCTAGATAAGTAAAACAAGAATGACTACCTGCTATTGCAAAATGTTATGGACATTTACAAATAATTCATCATTGTAATGAATTACACCCTTGTATTACAGCTAATTATTAATGCTTGTTTAACTTTGGGAGAAGGGTGTGGTAGTTATTTGATTACTGATTATAATTTTCTAGTTACAGCTAGCAGCCAAATATTTTTCTTCCATTCTGAAATAACAGCTATTAGGCTAAAATGTGTCTGGGCAAATCTCCCATATGATTGCATAGCTCTGCAACTGAAGTCCAGCACAGGGTAAAAGGACTTAGTTCTTTCTTACCGTGCAAAATGCATGTTTTTCTGAACACATTTCTCTGCCTCTCTTCTCTTATACTACTTGCAATATTCACTCTTATGTTATGAGGCAATTTCTCCTGGGAATGAAACTCAGAAAGAAAGAGTGGATGTCTTGCAAGCAGTGGCAGTCAAGAAGATTCACAAGAAGGCTCTGAAAAAGCTGTTCGTGACCACTGCCTAAAACACAGAGAGTACAGGTATTGGCAACACCTCTCTTAAGGGCTGTTTTTCAGAAGCCTTTACAGATACAGATCAAAGACAAAAACACGTGTTCCACAGAAAAAGAACTGCTGTTAGATTAAGTAGAATTTTAGAGAAGTAGGTCTTTAATATACCTTTTAATTTTGCATCAAAAGTGATATCAAGACACACTACAGATCTCTTGCCTCCTCACATGTTGGTTAACAGGTTAACCTCCTAATAAACTTCCAGATAAATGCAGTATGGCATTAGTCTTTCCATTTTGACTTATGACAAATACCTTGCTCTACTATCAGAATCCTCAATTATTTTTCCTTAGCATCCTGTCCAAACATATCCAGTGCCATTTTGCTCATATGTATGCACCAGATTGCTTTGCCACATCAGCCTGCAATTTTTACATTTCATTCGTGCTGTCAAATTCCAGCTTCATTATCTTTTGATAGACCGTTATTTCACCTCTGTCATACGCAATGTTACTCTTTATTTAGTGAAGCAACCCTTGTTTGAAGACATTTAAAGGAATCACCTCTGCCACTTCCACTAATGTACTGGTGAAGCTCATACACTTGTTTTATTCCTCAGAGATATTAATTCTTATAAGGCTTTCTCTCTTAGTGTAGGTTAATCCTTTTTTCATTTTATTGAGTAGTTGAACAGGACATGAAACATAAACCTTCTAATTGTTCATCCATTTATTCTTTGGCATACTGTGGCACACTGGTCCTTCACTTGAGCAGCTGAATGACCTTAAACACATCATTCATACCACTGAGGAATCCAAAAAATACTTATCCAAATCAATAAAATCAGAACCTTCTTCTGACTTCATGTGTAAAATTTTTACTCCTCCATTCCAAAAAATAGTAATTAAAACTACTGTCCAGGGACTTTCATTTACTTGTTGAAGCTAAGCATAAACCTAAATGATGGTCTAACCTGATGCACTGATCAGCAAACTTCCATAGCAGAGAGGCAGATCAATGGGATGTTCTGTGGCCACCGTGCTGGGTCAGTAGCTTTGGGAGAGAAGTGGGTCCAGCAGCCAAGGGCGACCTCTTCCATCTCCCTCGTGAAAAGTGTTGGAGCCAGTACATGTGTGCGCTTAGTGATCATTCCCCTATCTTCTTCAGAAATAACTGAGGTTTGAAGAGGAATTATTTGCTCCATTTTGGAATGAGATTTAATTACAGCTAGACTAATGGCACTTATGTAGATTTCTGAGTTATTAAATTTCTTCAGCAGATAAGCAGATCCCTTGCTTAGGTCCTTGACACTTGTTTTGGTGATTTTCATGTCTTTATTAAATTACAGGACCTTTTTCCATTTTAGATATGTTCAGATGTGAGCTTAAAGACAATTTATTAGACTGGAAAAACAAAGGTTAATTTAATGGTGGTATTATTAATCAAAGAATTTGCTGCCATCTCTGGCTTTACCTTGAATACAAGAGTTATAGAAACTGAAATGATAATAATAATAAATAAAAAAAAA
>VYZS01026526.1:2153-14172 GCA_013400695.1 Neodrepanis coruscans | reverse complement strand
GGCCATGCTGCCCGGCGTGAATATGGTGGGGGGAGAGGGCCACCGCACCAACGCCACGGGCGGGGAATGCAGCCATGCTGGGGACCGGCCTCATCCCCGCCCATCATGGCCTGGGGGACAGGGCGGCCCTGCCCCCTGCTCGCCGGGGGGAAAAAAAGACCAGTTTTAGCTTCACCTCACAACAATAGGCACTTTCATTATTATCTAGTGAAAAATAGTAATATAAAAGTATTTAGATATCACTTAGAAAAACATATAATGAAAAGAAAGAAATAAAACATAAGAATAGGAAGTGGAGAGGAAATATATCACCACCCATGGATCCCGAGATTAGACTTGAAGAGAGAAATTTAAAATCTCTGTAGATCAAAGTGGTGGTTCAATTCCTGATCTCTCAGGGGTGGGGGAAGCCCACACAACACAAAGTTCAATGGGTTAATGTATATCCAGGTTCAGGTGGGAAGGCTCAAGTACCTCCCCTGGAGGGGAGGGAATTTTATATTTTCTGTTTTCAACACTGTGGATCATGTGCAGACCTTTGGTGGAAGGCCCCAGAAATGAGTGTGGGGGCTCTTTGAGGGTCTTCGATGGTTTATGGTCCCTTCTTGTGAGTTAGTTGAGCCAGTTATGCCCTGCCAGAAGGGATGAAAATATTCAGGTCTATGTGCAAATGTCCCAGTACCTCTCCTGGAAGGGAGTTTTACACCTGAGCCTTATCAGGATGGGAGACATTTCCCTGATAAAAAACATTATCCCACCTTGCAGGATCTGCTTCTTATCAGCCTCTTTCTTTATCTGGTCCCAAACCCAGCTTGTTGCTTAAGAAATTTTTGTGGTCACTCTCTGGTACTCACCCCTTTGTACCTGGGCAGTTCTTGTGAATATCGTACAAAACTGAACTTAATTATTCATGATTTTTTTCCCCACAAACAAGAAAACCCCCCTTCTTTTCATCTTTAACTATTTCAAAGTCCTTTGCAAATATAGAATAATGAGTGTGTGTCATATTAAAGTAGATAAAATAGGTATAAAAGGCTTGATATTCTAATTCTTAGTCCTGGGAGGCTTCAGCAGTTTTGCTTGTGTTTTGCATACAATGGTACAGCCAATTTATACTTACTACCCAGTCTTCTTTCTCAAAAAAATCCAACATAACTTTTAGTAATAAGGTAATTCAATCAATAAAGTGCTGCTTCTACTGCTCTCTGAAAATAAACTGGTACCTACTTAGTAACCTGGAAAACTGTCTTCAGACGAGTCCTGTTTGGGTGTAATCAGATGTGACAAAACCATCTTCGTGATGGGAAAAGTTGTGATTTCTCTCTAAGAAATGGGAACCTGCTTTATCTTTACTTGCAAGGGAAGAAGCTATTAGGATTAAGACACTTCTCCTTTCACAATAGGCAGGGCTAATTCACTGGAGTGATTGAAACAAGCCTTTGCAAGAGGGTGTCTGTTAAATGTCTTTGCTTCTTTGTCCTTGCCCTGACTTTTTGCATGGTCTGTGCTCCACGATGACACCACGCAATTTTATTTTACTTGAGGGTCAGGAGCAATTTTTTTAGGGCTTATTTGAGTTCCAACCACTTCTTGTGATCTGAAAATGTCTGAAAAAAACAGTTTATCGAGGATTTCTCCTTTTCTCCTCAGAAGGTCAATGTCATTTTCTTCAAGGACTGCAGTGGGAATACCAGGGTAGACTATCAACAGGGTGCTAAAGAGAGCTCAGAAATGAGTGCTTAGAAGAACAGACAAAGAATAATAGCAAAAAAGGAGATAGAAATATTCATAAACTCTTTCTCACCCCCTGCTCTGCCCTTCCTGCTCATTCTGTGGAGGGATTTTGTGTAGCCAAATTCTTCCAAAGTTATTTTTTAAGACAAGTGCTCCCTTTTATGTTCCCATAATAGAAAGGTTGCTAAGACTCATACATATTTGCACAGTTGTAGTCCATTTAAGGGGATAAATTATTTCCAGAAACACTTTTTCAGTCTCTGATTACCACCCTCTGATAAGTGTAGCCTATAATAATTTCTTTCTTTTCCAGAAAATGCTAGAGATTAGCCCATATTTGACTGTGCTGGAACTTGCATATATTTTGTCAGTAAAGAAGCTAAAAGATTGTCTCAGAGAAACATAGATAAAGAAACAATACAGCTATAAAATCAATACCTTCTGCTAAATAAAAAATACAGACAGCAAACTGTAAAGGTGCTTAGGTGATGTTGCCATCAGTCTGAAGAGAATATCAGAATTCAGTTTGCTATTCTAAAAGCAGCTGTGACTTCAGTGATAAGTAAATTCACAGTATATTTTCTGCTCTTTCTTTTTGGGTTATTCCTCCTTCCTGTGTCTGAATGACAACAGCACCAAGAATCTCAGCTCAGGTGGAAAATAGGTGGATTTGGGCCTTGTAGAACATAATGCAACTTGTGATGAACCTTTCAGTAAAAATCCTGAACACAGAGCAGTTTGAGCCTGAAAAGAGTTTTTAAGTTACCTATAAAAAACATCTTTTATTGAGTCCAAAAGCAAAAAAAAATCTTTAGGTGCTCAGTGACCTTCTGTGCTTTTATTTAGACACCTTGCTCTGTGCCTTACTTAGTTCTTTTGTGGATTTATCTCTTAATAAACAGCACTGAACCTTTGTCACATTTGAGCATGCACCTATACTCCTTAATTACTTTTCTATTTTGGAACACATTCATCAACACTGGATAGAAAGTTATGGAATACAAAGAATGTGCAAAATTGGTTTTGCAAAGCATCATGTGCAGTTTAGTGTCAGGGACCTACAAACAGCTCCTCTGGAAAAGAAAAAAAAAAAAAAAAAAGGAAAAAAGAATTACAGGAAAGTGACTTTTAGCAGAACAGGAATTACAATTCATGGAGTTATTTTGAAGTGAGACTATTTGAAGATCAAAGAGCTATAATATAAGAAAAAAAACATTTATTTATTTTCTAAACTTTTAACTGTGGTGTAGAAACTTATTTTATTTTCCTTTAGAAATAAAATATTAAATATAATGAAAATTAATTTTCTTGCGGAAAAAAAAATGAGAAAAAGAAAAAGACCTGTCAGCTAATAAATAAGGGAAATTTAATCTGTGAAATTATTGATGCCTGCCAGTTCATAGCCTGCCAGCTAACCTACTTCATATATATTCTGCTAAAATACATTTATTTTCAGTATTTAAGATGGAAAGTACTTTATAATAGTCATTTAGTACAGCAATGTGTGAAACATCTCATGTGTTACATGTGCATTTTGCCAGCATCTCTATTTTTTTTTTTTTAATAGTATTTTGGCTTGGTAGCTATTGGCAGAGGTTCTAACTACTCAAAAACACTTATACACCTCTAAAAACTACTGCATATCTACTCTGATTCAGGGAAAAGCCCTTCTGAAACAAACAGTCCACTCCAAACATTATGGATTATTCCCAATTTCTTCAGCTCTCAGGGTAAGAGAGTCACTTTATTGTTCAGGTCACACCAGAGAGCTTTGAACTTTCCCTAAGTTGTTGATACTTTTGAGAAGGAGCAGCCACAAACCCCAGTGGAAATCTGTAAAACTCTGGACAAGAATAAATAGATAGATAAATGGATCGACTAATTAATTGTTAATTAAATCTACTTAATCTGGTTAATCTGGCAGATGAAAGCTACCCCAGAACTACAGGGTTGTTATTCTGCTGCTTAATTCTGGTAATATAACAAGGTTTTTAGACTCCACATATAGTTACTGAAAAGCATGGCAATGTTGCACAATATCGTGATAATTATTGGAAAATTCTATAAACCTGTAGATCAGTTTGAGCATGAACAGAGAGAAAAATGCCCAAATTATTTATAGATTGTGGAGAAGTGAAGAAAAACAAAATGTTTTTATTACTCAAAATCTTAATGAACTCACTTCTTGTCTTGTCCTACAATTCTGAAAACTTAAATAGTCAAAGAAACAAAAAAAGTAGATCTATACCACGATAATCTGAAGGAGAAAGGCTCTTACCTGGTGGTGGAACCAGCTGATTTGTCAGATCCTGTGAGTTTTTTTGGAGGGGTCAAGGAAGAAAGACTGCACTTCAGAAAGAAAAAAAAAAAAAAGGAAATGTTGGTTTGTGACCTTTAAAAAAGTTCAGTGCTCACATCCTTGATTCTTTTTTCAGCAGTGTGGGAATAGAAAAATAAAATAAAAAATTACAAACCCAAAGCTGAGCAAAGTATGTTTTATACCTTTATTACTCCATACCTGATGACATGGTGTGATCTCCTGTTATTGTAGGGGGTTCTTGGTACCTGCAAATACATAGTTGATGATTAGATATTAGATATTGCCTAAAAGAGATTCTGTCTCATGGATATGTCACTCATTTATCGTTGGCAATGAGCATTGAGAGCCCCAGTTGTGCATTGGGGCTGATTGCTGTTTAGTGTTCATGGATGTGCAATTAAAGCTGAACATTCCCCATTACAGGCCCCAGGAATGGATGGAATAACTGCCAGTGCCTGCATTTTGTCTTCATTTCCCAACACTGATAAAGTGCCCTGCACAGTTAAATATTTAACCACACTACGATTTCCAGAAAGGGGTAGGTGAGTAAGACAAAAATTCAGGCAAAGAGTGAAAGATGATTTCTACATGGTCATATTCAAAACAAGCTGCTTTTTATCTCATGAGTGTCAGCTCTGCCACATTACTTATTAGCTATTAGACTTCACAGTTTTCAAGACATATTAATTATCAGTTTTGTGAACCAGGTGCTCTGTATCTGTCTGAAGGAGCAGCACTGACACACACAGGTGTTCCTGGACACAACTACAGGTGTGTGTGCTCCCTGTCTGCTGCAGTGACATGTGATGTGCTGTTTTAGACCTTGTGCTGCCATAAAGGAATGCACTAGCACAGCACCTAAACAAACATTTCTTCACCTTTCTTTAAGGAAAAGCCAAGAATTTCTGTTTGTTTTTTTAACCTCCCTTCAGTGTGATGGACAGTTTCCATTTGGGGATAATTTCTGGGATCTCTCATGTCTTTACTCCTTTCTTTTTCAAGTCCTGAAAGAGAGGAACATTATACAAGAAATTTACAGTCAACAGACTGCAGGGGAAACTGAAATAGAGGGAAGGTGAAGTGATAAGAGGAGGAACACTGAGCTCTTTGTTATAACACAGTTGTAAAAATAACACAGTTATTGTGTTCACGTTTTCAATGATTTTTTTTTTTTAAAGTCTATGTGTGTTGTGCTCAAAGAATATGACCTAAAATGTGGAGGTTTTTTTTTTTAGAAAAAGAAAGTTCATATATAATGAACTCTTTTATCAGCATGTTTTCAAGAGGGAAAAGTATATAAAAATGTGAGATGGCAATGTTTATCAGTCACCAAAATCAGCAGAAAAAAAAACCCAAAACAATGAAAAAGCAAGAGTGAGTACAAGAAGGATAATAGAAGTATCTTTTTTACATGTTAAGAAGAAAACCAATAGTCAGGATGATATTCTGAGCTCAGTAATGGTAAGAGAAGAAAAGACAGAAGAAGAGACAGAGCCTGTGTAAGAAAAGGAAAATATTTTGCCACTTTTCTGCTTGCTGCCTTTCTGAGCAAGCACTGGTTACTCTGCATTTTTGTAGCAGTCAAAAGACAGCACATAACTGAACATAGCCCCAGTTTTTTTGCTGGTAATTTTTTCATAGGTGCAGCAATCTCTAAGAAACTTAATTGGTTACTGGTAGGAGAATTTGAGCCATCCAATTGGATGGACTTAGTTTGACCAAATATTTCACAAAGTAAGGAAGAACATATAAAAGCAAGATACTACTGGAGATGGAGTGGACTCTCTCAAATCTCCTGACAGGGAAGATGATTTGATACAATGGTAATTTATTAAAAAAAAAAAAAGTGATTGTAGGTAATGGAAATGGAGTACCAGCCTCACTGGAGGCATGGGAACAGGTGTTATCTCAAAATCTGACACCCAGTCTGCAGCCATTTTTCATCCCCCTTGATTTTACTGCTGTGTCCTGGAGCTCTTGTTTCACCTGCTCTCATTTTGCTTCAGCTGAAGTTTCCCCCAGGTAATTTAGCTTTTGTGGTACTTAGCTATTTACAATACATGGATGAAAAAGACCAGAAACTGGTGTGGAAACACAACACACAATGTATGAGGGTCAGAGCAATTAGAAGGCCATATTAGGGCAGTTCTTTGTACAGAAATACTCAGATGTCAGCTAAATCCACAGTGTGGCTCAGGGAAATTTGTTGCATGCTGGACACCAGTACAAAATGCCCGCTAATCCTATCTGAAAAATTAAAGTGTTTCTTATATTTTGGTAATTGCCCAGTAGATAGCCATTGATTGTAAGTATTTTAGCTTTATCTGAGTGCTTGTCAAGAAATTAATTTTCACTTAATTGCAAGCTCTTAACACGAGCAATACTCCTTAGCCAGCACAATTTTGGTTTTATTTTTCCTTTGTGGAGCACTCTCTACTTCTTACACTCTAAACCTTTTGATCTTCCTCCCTCCAGTTTCCCCTAATTACTACGCCGGGTAGAACAAACCAATTTGTTTTGTTGCAAGCACTATCTTCCATGGGCATGCATGTGAACACAGCCAAGCTACATAAAGGCTGATAAATGAGCCATTTATTTGATACAGTAATAATCAGATTTATCAAGGGCCTGTGCATTGGCTGCACTACAGATATATTAATCAGAAAGCATGAGCTGAACTTCCTCAAGGTGATAACTACCTAGGACCCTCCTGAAAGCCTGTTTTCTTCTGTGCTAGGCATAATACTTTGATAATTGTAGTCTCTTGTGGTCAACTTTTAAGCCACCTTGAAAAGCCTTTACCTCAGACCACTCTTTTTTTTAGGCAACATTTAGGTACTCTTTAGAGTTGTTCCAGCTTAGTGTTTTCCTCTGTGTGAATGAAACTTTCTCTGTGCCCTTGTCAGAAACCTCATAACCTGCCACTTTAAAAAGGTGTGAAAAATTGACACAGAATTCTGAAGGAGGGATGGACTTTCAGGAAACTTGCTTTGGCAGATTGGGGTGTTTTTTCATGCTCATGTAATCAAAAATCCTTCCTTGTTGTGTTTTTGTTTGTTTTTTTCCCTATGTAAATAACAATAAATAACCTGCTATATGCACTGATTCAGAAGTTGATCTTAATTTTAGCTACTGTTGTCCTGTGATTATCTTAAATTATCTTAAATTTTGTAAGACTGACCTGTAAACACAGTATATACTGAATGCCTTGCAGCATGTCTAGGGAAAAATGAAATAGCATATATTAGGAAAACTTTTCCCTTAGAACTTTTATTTTACATAATCTTCAGACTCGTATGTGATTGATATGGGACCATCATATTTTTTAAACAGAGAATAACCTATTTATTTAGTTCTCTGCCTGTAACACCTTCAATTTTTGTCTTTGTGAAAGGCAGTCTGACTTTTCATTCCAGCAATGACTTTCAAGTACCAACAGCGAATATGGAAATACGAGTTGATGTTGCAGTGAGAAAGCAGTATTAAATTCTTCCTGTTTTTATGGGCTGTGTATCTTGTTGGCTCATTCTGCTGCATAAATTGAAGAGTTGAAGAAAGAGATTCCTTTCTCAAAAAAACTCACACTTCATTACTTATCTACAGAGCTTAGTAACGTGACACAATTCTTATTTAGCCTCTCCAATATGATGCATCTAAATGAAGAATGTTGCAGCTGAATGTATTAGGTGAAATACTGAACTAAGGGGACTTTTTTTTCCAGGATCTTATGGCTTCTATTTCATAAAATTTGTAAATTTGGGTGTGTGTTTTTCTGTCATCAGACAAAGACACTAAAATTTGGCCAAGAATAAAAGTTAAATTTAAAACATTCTAACCTGGATACAAAAGTGTAATTGCCAATTAAATGCAGTATATAATCACACTGTGTCATAGCACATCATATGTAGAACCAGAGCATAAATGATTATGACTATTTCCAAATTAAACTAATGCATAAATCTGGATTATGAGGCATGTCAGTCTAAAATTGTAATCTCAGACCTTTCCTGTCACTCCTTAACCTGTCAATACTTTGATTAGAATGTTTCTTTCTAAGTCTGGATTTCTTTTATCTGTGTGGGGTGATGCACCTGTTTAAGCTCTACCTAAGCTCCAGTGAAAACAGAAGTCAATTATTCAGCTCTCTATGGTCCTAACCCTGACCTGTGTCTTCTACTGGGCTTACTTTATGGTTTAGTATGTAGATTTTTATCTGATTAATAAAAGCATTCAGCATTTTAGTCTGGAATTTGCAGACAGATAAACTGAAGCACTGGAAGATAAAATATTGTCCAGATCACTCAACAGAACAGTGGCATGAACATGACGTACAACTCTTATTGTTGTCTACTATGTTCCTCTGCTAATAAGAACATCTCTGTCCCTCACACACAAATCAGGTGTAATTATTTGACTGTTCCACCATGTAGCTTTATAGTAGAATAAATTTCTGGGCTTAGATGTGGCAAGTGTATTTGTGAAACTGCAAATTGTAGTTAATGAAAGCTTTGTGTCAGCTCTGCAGGGAACTTGTTTGAAGGTAGTATTTTTAATAGTCTGTATGGATGTACTTGAAGGGCAAGGTCTGTATTCAAACTGACTCTCAAAATGGTTGGGTAGAAAACTGTTGTTTTTTAGTGGGATCAGTGTTATTTAGTGTCTTAATTAATGACACAGATGAAGGGACTGAAGGCACCAAACTGAGGGTACAGGGACACACCTGAAGGACGGGGGCATCCAGTGGGATCTGGACGAGCTCCAGAAGTGGCCCTCGGGAATCTCATGAGGTTTAACAAGTGCTGGTGCTGCCCCTGGGTTGGGAAAACTCCTGGGATCAATCCAGGCTGGGGATGAGCAGATGGAGCAGCCCTGGGAGAAGGTCCTGGGGGTGCTGGTGGGGGAGAGGCTGGACATGTTCCGGCAGGAAAGTAAGACAAACATGTCCTAAGGTCTCTACACGACTTCTCCTGCTCTCCTATGGCTTGTGCAGCTCCAGCAACATGTCTGGGCACACATCCACCAAGATACACCAGACCAAGTGATTTTTTTTCTTCTTCCCCCAGATATTCTTTTAAATCCTGTTGGTTTTGCTCTGAAGGTGTAAAATATCGTGATACAACAAACACAAATGGCAGAAATGGCTGCAAGGCTTTTTTTTTCAAACCCAAGTATTGGCTAACAATTTGTATTGCTTAGCTGATGAATTAAGGGGTTGAATACAAAACACTGTTATTACTTTATCCTCTGATATAACATGAAAAGTCTCTTCTTCCCAGTATTCAGCATTGTCCTTCAAACAACCTGACATGTAATCACAGAGAATTGTCATTAGTGACTGCACCTTAATCTTTCAATTATTCTAACTGTGATAAGATTCTGCATTGTAAAGCTCTGGAAGAAGTTAATATGGTATTATTTAACTAACTGCACTTAAATCACAGAATGGTCCTCTTTAACCTCAATAATCAAAGATGTTCAAAGTTAAAGCTGAGAATGAAGAGTATGAAAGAACATTAAAAGGTCGTTTGTGAAAGCCAAAAATATCTGCTTGCATTTTGATTTTCTTTCTGAACTTCTTTATTTCATTTTGGTTTTAAATCAGGCAGCGAATAAAATTGCAAACCCAGGCACCTGAAATACACTGAAAAATATATGTGCATATATTTAAATAAATAATATCCCTAAAACATAACTGCAAAATAGGTTTTAAGACACACACTGCTCCCAAGCTTTCATCAGGCAGTGTTTGTGTTGTCTGAATGGCATTATTTTGCTAGGCAGTCTGGGAACAGACGAGGAGCATGGCTTCAAAAATAGGAACTCACAGCTCTCCCAAGTCCCACCATTTCCCAGAGACAGTGGAACAGCTCCAGTCCTAAAGCTGCTTTGACATGTCAACTCTGGAATTGTCTTAATAGGCCCAGTTGATTTTGTAAAAAAAAAATAAATAATTATTTAGACTCCTACCTTGTAAAAGAATTCAATCCTTTCAGCAGCAATGGAGAAGTGTATCAGATCCCCTTTGCACAATCCTTCCCCAGCATGATGGGGCAGTCTCACAGTCCAGGTAAATTCCCATCAAGCCACGATCCAGGTCCCAGTTGCACAGGAAGAAGCCAATTAAGAGCCACAATTATCTCTATAACTTTGGCCTCTCCTCAANAATGTTTTCTATATATATATATATATATTTTGGTAAATGTTGAGCACTTGATGACCTATAACAATTTTGAGTGTGTGTTTAACTTGAAGAACAAATGACCTAGCTGAAGCCAAAGGAAAGATAATCTCTTTTTTAACTGCTTTTTTCTGGACTGAAAGCATAATTCTAAGGATATTTCTCAAGTAAAACACTCTGTACTTTGGAAGTTACAGGTTTCAGAGTGCCTATATAGAAGACTTAGCTGCAGCAGGAATGTTTGTGTAAACCTCTTATACTTGACATCAGAACAGGACACAATTTATTCCTAGTCNATATCCCTAAAACATAACTGCAAAATAGGTTTTAAGACACACACTGCTCCCAAGCTTTCATCAGGCAGTGTTTGTGTTGTCTGAATGGCATTATTTTGCTAGGCAGTCTGGGAACAGACGAGGAGCATGGCTTCAAAAATAGGAACTCACAGCTCTCCCAAGTCCCACCATTTCCCAGAGACAGTGGAACAGCTCCAGTCCTAAAGCTGCTTTGACATGTCAACTCTGGAATTGTCTTAATAGGCCCAGTTGATTTTGTAAAAAAAAAATAAATAATTATTTAGACTCCTACCTTGTAAAAGAATTCAATCCTTTCAGCAGCAATGGAGAAGTGTATCAGATCCCCTTTGCACAATCCTTCCCCAGCATGATGGGGCAGTCTCACAGTCCAGGTAAATTCCCATCAAGCCACGATCCAGGTCCCAGTTGCACAGGAAGAAGCCAATTAAGAGCCACAATTATCTCTATAACTTTGGCCTCTCCTCAAGACACCACGTGGGATCTGCAGCCTTGGTGGTTCTGAAAGCAGGAGGGAAGGAAGGCAAGAGTACTGAGCTGGTCGCAGCCTGTAGCAGCAGAAAACAAATTAAAACTGTCAATTAAACTGTCAACAAATTAAAACCAAAAAAGGAAGCAATGATGAGATGAAGAAATCTAAGAAAGAGACAGAAAAGAGAAGATCACAATTCATCTGGGTGGAGATTGGGCCCATACCAAGGTGCAGTAGAATTCAATCTTTATCTCTCTGAGAGCCTTGACAGCAGAGATTTGGTGAGAAACTGCACAGAGGGTGATGGCTGTGCTGCTGGTTTACCCAAAATGTTAGCCACAGCTCATCATCACTATGTTTATTAAATATACATATCTGTTCAATGCTTGTGATCACCCTTCAAGCCACTGATCCCAATAAAAGNTTTTTACAAAAAAAAAAAAAAATATGCAAGGCAGAAAATAACAGAATTTTTGCAGAACTTATATAAAAAGATAAAACACATTAAAACATTTCTGTCTGAAAAAGAAAACTGACATGGAGCACAGTAGAAGTAAAATGATGAATGGCACAGGGAAGGTCAATGAGTTAAAAATATTCTCTATTTCCCATACCATAACAGCTGGGAGCATCAAATGAAATGAGCAGGCAGATGGTTTAAAACAAAAAATAAGTTTACAAAATGCATGATTAAACTGGAGAGTTCATTGCCACGGGATGCTGTGAATGCCAATAATATTAATGTCTTCAGAAATCCACTAGACAAATTAATAGGGTAAAATATCCATTAGAAGGTGTAAAAAGCAGTAATTTGTATTTACATCTGGCTCCAGAAGCACTTTATCAGAAACTCCTGCAGGTGGTGAAGAGATATAAAAAAAAGTGCAGCCTATGTTTCTCCATTCCAATAGAGAGACACGATGGATATTTTATGCCCTACATACATTTTTAAAACATTTTTATATAATCTCATAGTCAGAAATTTTTCTGTTTAATTTCAC